>CAMXCT020000302.1:560612-642626 GCA_947184155.2 Cladocopium goreaui | reverse complement strand
TTTAATATTAATATATTATATTTATTTAATAATATATATATATATTCCCTCCCAATTTGTCTCGCCTCAATTATTTCAGCTCCTCACCTCACATCTTCCAGGCTCATCTCAACCCACCCCAGCTCTTTGTAGCTCTCCACAATTCTTCTTCAATCGTCTCAACTCATCTCAGCTCTTCTCCAGCTCATCTCAGCTCTTCTCACATGTTCTCAATTTATATCATGCTTATACAAATTAACAATTACCTATCAAATATAATTTCTAAATTCGATAATGGGTATTAGAAGATATTAGAAGATAAATATCAATTCTTGTCATTTTAGAAAATTCTGTCCATGTTCCCACTTCCCTCAAAAGATAGTTAATATTTGGGTGGGCAGAACATATTATAACATATTAAAGAAACTACACTAACTAAATATCATCAGTATAATCAGTTTACTCTTGATGAGTGGCCTTTTTTCAGTTCGAGAATTTGTTCGTCATCGCGATTCTTTAAAGTCTCACTGTTCCGGCGCGACGCGACGTGCCGACGCCACACACTGAAGTTCTCATCCCTCGTTGGAGGGATGGTGTCTCTAGGATCAATCAGGCGAGTCCTGCTGCGGGATGGAATCACAAAGACCACTGCGTGGGCCGGGCCCGCAACCCAGGGTCGCACGTTTGCAAAACCACACCACAGAGTTTCAAGCATTTCTAAGGTCATTCATGTATTTTTGTTGATGTTTGTTCTTTGATTGAGTTGTCAACTGGTTTTTGCTAATAGCGCTTAGAGACCTGTAGCTGCCATAAATCGAGTTTCTCACTGTTTGCCATCAAAAAGGCACATGTCTTGTCACAGAACGAGGGGATTAATTACTCCGATTCCATACCAAGTCACTGGCAATGCGCCAGATGCAGGTCTGAGGGAGATTGAGTCGGAGCTCGGAGGCGGTCTTCGGAAGACCCAAACGCTGCAGTTCACAACTCACAACTCCTTTTCCCGCCAGAAAAATGGGGGGGGGTTGAACTACCCAGTTGAGGAATATCATGGGGATCATGTAGATATCATGGACAATTGATTAACCTTGATGCGAGATTTGGATGTGGAAAAATGAGCTATGCCTCCCAACACATGGCCGTGGCTTGTGGGGAACATGATGATTACCTAGTGGATCGAATAGGGTACCCTGTTGTCAAACAACCCCAAATCCTCATGGTGAATGGATGGGCAACTCCAATGGTGGAAAGATGGTGGTTGTCGATTTACCCACCCCAAAAAGCATCAATATTCTTTCTGACATGAGTTTTTTTTTGTTTTATAGTGGTTAGTGGTGCTGAAAATAGTGGATGATGATCAAAATAGTGGAAAATAGTGGTGCTGAAAATAGTGGGTAGTGGTGCTGAAAATAGTGGATGATGATCTTTTTCTTGGACATTTTTCATGGTCCAACTTTCTGACTTTTCGCCCAACTGGCTACTGACCTCCGGCTGACTCGGCGCTCCCTCACTGTATGCCTGACTTCAGTGTGCCGAAGATTCACCCGAAGGTTTACGCACCTTCCACCTGGCCATGTGAATGGAGGGTCCTAGGAGATCAACTGTTTAAAACCTCTGTTGCGACACAACCCCCAAAAAAAAGATAGAACAATCAATGACCAATATTTAAGTCATTAACGCTTGTACCTCTTGATACCGTTAATTTGTGTTGCTATTAATATACTGTATATATATATGATATAATACATGTATCATATGTATATTATATATATAGTCCTACAACCTCGAATGCAATTGGCACAAATGCCCAGGTACATCTCAAATTTCAAATGTTCCTGGAATGTCATTTGGAATGCTGGGATGATGTCGACTTCAAATTTTGGGACAAGGTGATGATATTTGGGATCGCATCATCTCAACAAACTGTCAGCTGTAATTCTATTCTATTGATTGGGCAAATCCGATATCTAACTCTATTCAGAAACAAACATCCCATCTTTACTCACGGATATAATCACTGCCAACCTTACACGCCTTGCAACAAAAAGAAGAAGCACTTCCTTTTCTGGATTAGTTATTTAAGTTATTACATAATATGACATATACATCATAGTTCATCCCATTTACATCCCATTTACATCTTACACTACTAAAATAGCCACTCAGTTTCCATTTAGATCTCCCCCAACGGAACCTTCTCAGTCTCCCGGGCGGCCCAAGCAGGCTGGTTGGGATTAAACTCTGGTGCATCCGCATGAAGCCTGGCCGATGACTTCATCGTCACCACGGAACTCATGGAATTTCATGGAGATAGAATGACATTGGGATAGAATGATATAGATTATTATAGATTGATATAGAATTTCACTGGGATAGATCATCAACTTGCATCAACTTGATATGATACTTGGATGTGCGGATAGCTTGGTTCATGTGTTTAATTGGGCCCAGACATTGGCAGGTTTATAGGGGAAATGATGGGTAACCGGCCTGCCCTATCTTCAGACCCAAAATAATGGGACCATGCACCCAAAAAGGGCCAAAAAGGGGTGTGTGATCAACATTTTTTTTAAAAAAAATCGAGTTTTTCTACCAAAAGATGGAAAGTATAGGAAAATATCGCAACTCCTGTCCAACGACTGATACCTCCAGTACTGGTGATCATCCACTATCACACAAGCAAAAAAAATGAGTCCTCTGGATTTTCAATTCACTCTGTGGATTCTCAACGTTTTTGACCGAGCAAAAATGCTAAAGGTCACCAACGATCAGGTAGCTTTGAGCAACCAAATTCATCAACATATGGATGTGGGTCAAAACCTTGTACCCCTGTAGTTCACATCACAATAGCTGGGATTTATGGATGTTCATCCCACTAAAAATGGTATTTTCATAGGTATTGATCCATACCCATATTGAGATGATTATGGGATGAATAGTTTTTTATTAACCATTAATAGTGGATTTTCCCATTAAAAATGGTGATTTTCCATAGCTATGTTAGTTTACCCATATGTCAACCATTGTTAATCAAGGACTGTTGAAGCAACACCGTCGATCGCCAAGCGGCCGATGTGTGGCCACGGCTGCATAGTCGGTCTTCCCAATGGCTCCGATCCAGGCTAACTGGCCTGGTTGAAATTCCTCAGCGCTAAAGCTGCATCCGATGCATGGGATTTACCAAGAACAAAGGGGAAGATTTATCAAAAATCATAGGGATTCATAGGTATAGTGGGGTTTTACCATAGTTGGGAAAGCAGGTCAGAATTTCTTAGACAAACATAGATAAGCTGGTTATAAACCTTGGTAAAACATAGGATTTACCAGCAATTTTTTGTGGGACTACAGTAATGTGAAGATTACCATAGGATTGACTTTGAATGGAGCAGCAGGGAAATTATGACAAGACTGGGTAATTCAGGGCTAGTTCTCGGTGATTTTGGCTATGTAAAGTTGTGAATTAGTAATTAGGGAAATTGACAACTAAACGGAATATTGCAAATTTTAGTTGGCAGATATAAATATTGTGAACCAAAGGGTAGGTATATATGATATATATATATATAATGATGGGTCAAAACGTGTCTTGTTCCGAGCACTAGGCTTCTATTAGGACCCAGCAGACAACAACGCAAAAACTATATACCGTCGGAAGCCTAAATTCACTGGGAAAATCATGGGTTGTCAAAAGATCCAATCCGTTGAAGGATCCTGAGCCCTCCATGTTTGAACATCAGGCAAACAAATGCAAAAAAAAACAAAACAAAATCTTCAGAACATGAATGGCACCCCATGAATGATAATAGTGCCATTCATATACATGATTATAGTTATTATAATATATAATATGAAATAATAAAAACCCCATGGTTCTTTTCGCCTTTCAGACACTAATCCATGACGACTCTGTGGGGTTTCCCCCCATCGCGCACGCGAGGCACTGGTGCGCATTCTCGGAGTTTCTCGCCATTCTTGGCGCTCACCGGAGGCTCCTTGCCGAGCAAAGGAGGCAAAGAGGCTTGGGCTGCCTATCGTTGGTGGTTGCTTCAGCCACCTCCCGGTAAAAAATATGATTGTCAGTTGGAATTATGATCCCATTTCTAGGATTGAACATCAAAATGCCAGAGTAGTTTGGGAAAAAAATCTACACCGGAACAAGTTTCTGTGTGTTTTTGAAAAATTTGGCACTAAAATCAATTGAGTAAAGGGGATGCATGAATTGAACCTTTGATATTTCGGTTCAAATCATCTACACCAATTGCATGGTTGGCCTCAGTTGAGCAGTGCCAAGTTTACCTTTGTCCCAGCTATTGAGGGCTGTTTCACCAGACAAGATAACAAACAGGCGAACTCCGGAAAAAAACACACAAGAATGCAAGCAAAAGGGTCATCTTCCGATCTCACTTTCGACACTGTATATTATATACATAATATATAACTTATAATATATAATATAATATAATATATAATATAATATATAATATAATATATAATATAATATATAATATAATATATAATAATATAATATAATAAATAATATATAATAAATAATATATAATATATAATGGCTAGGGGATGATTTCGGACCTCCCCTTTTCAACATTTTTATATAACCATAACTTCAAGAATACAATGCACAAAGCAATATAGAGGACAATAAGTAAAATAAGTTATAATGCATACCTTTATATTAGCAAATAAAATGCAATGCACAACTTTATGTCTGCAAAGAAAATGCAATGCACATGTCGGCATGGTGGGCCGAAACTATCGCGGAACCTATATAATATATAATATATAATACATAATATGTAATATAATATATATATATATATATACACCCCCTTATTTTACCGTGGAAGTCAGGATGGAAAAACCTGTCGGTTTACATGGAAGTCGTTTACGTCCCATTCCTGGGGAAAAAGTGAATCTGGGCTACCGGGCCAGCAAATGCAGAAAAACTGACCGTAAATCACTTACATGGAAGTAGCTTGAAGGAGCATGTTCAACATGGAAGTTGGAAAACTGAGACTAAAAACGCTTACGTGGAAGTAACTTGAAGGTCCAAACATCAGGTTGGCAACTTCTATGTTAACATGTTCTCCCCTCATGTTGAATACATCCTTCTAGGGCGATCCCTAAAACCCCCAGACTGACCGCCACATCATTTGTTTTCTTCTTTGCATCTATCTTCTCACCCCCGTCATGCTGGTCACCCGTATCTCAAAAGCAATCACCAAAGGGTCCAAGTCTGGATTCAGCACCAAAAGTTCACAAATCGGGCTTTTTACATGAAGAGTTTAATAAAGAAAAAAACATATGAAAAACCTGGTGTGGGATTCATGTCTTTTCCTTCTTTTTGGGAAATGAAATCCTCCTGAGAAGTATGGGGAACCCTAGTACCAAACCAAAGGTTTTACCATGAATAGCATGATTTTTTAACATGGCACTCCGTTCCATGTTTGGTGATTCATCTCTTGAACTGCTGGTCGCCCATATCTTAAAAGCAACCATCAAAGGGTCCAAGCCTGAATTCAACACCAAAAGTTCACAAATCGAGCATTTTATATAACGAGTTTAATAAAGAAAAAATCATATGAAAAACCTGGTTTGGGATTCATGTGTTTTCATTCTTTTTGGAAAATGAAATCCTCCTGAGAAGTATGGGGAACCCTAGTACCAAACCAAAGGTTTTACCATGAATAGCATTTTTTTTAACATGGCACTCCGTTCCATGATTGGTGATTCAAAATTTCTACGTTAATCAACAAATGCCCAGGATTCCCGGGGAACTCGTGGCAAAAAGAACTAGCCAAAAAAAAGGGCCCAGATCCAAAGAACACAAATTTGCAGTTTACCCCCCCCCATTGCAACTAACATGGAACTAAACCTCCGAATTGTCACTTTAGTTAACGTGGAATAAAAAAAAATGCAGTACGGTAAATGGAGGGGGAGTAAAGGACCGAGCGCTCGCTAACATGGCACTGCCCACATCCTACTTCAAGTAGCAAATTTCTATGTAAGTTATGTGTTCCAATCGTTGGTTGTTAAAAAATGAAGGCAATCCCAGCTTTATCTTGAAATATCTTGAAAAATTCAAAATTTCTACGTTAATCAAAAAATGCCCAGGATTCCCGGGGAACTCGCGGCAAAAAGAACTAGCCAAAAAAAAAAAAAAGGGCTCAAATCCAAAGAACACAAATTTGCAGTTTACCCCCCCCCCAATGCAACTAACATGGAAGTAAACCTCCGAATCGTCCATTTCGTTAACGTGGAATATTTTTTTTTTGCGCTACGGTAAAAGGAGGGGGAGTATTAGATATAATATATAATATATAATATATATTAGATATAATATATAATATATAATATATAATATAATATATATATAATATGATATATATATATATATTAACATATAATATATATATATATTATATGTTAATATATATATTAACACATAATATATATAATACATAATTCACTTTATGGAATCATTATTTTTTTCACACACTGATTGGCATTGAACGCTTACATGTGTTCCATTCATAGACAGTACACAGGATACTATGACCACACCTGCAGAGCCACGGCCGTGTATGCCGTGTCCCCTCCTTTATCCACGGTAGTTTCTCTGCGTTCGCTGTCGCAAGAGATCCCTGGCACCCGGTCCCCGGAAAACTGGTGACGACTGAGTCACAACTGTTTCGCCAATTGAGAAGTGGACAGTTAGCTATTTTTAGACAATAGCTATTTTCAGACAATCTATGATAATCGTTAAAATAGGATTGTCTAAAGAAAAGACTTGCATTGGAAAAATATTTTTTTGGACCATCATGGACCATCTATGCTTTTTTTGCTTTGGAAAATGGGTTCAAAGATGTTCAAAGACGGAAGTGCACCAATGGTTGATGAACAGGGGTTCCCAGAATAGTGCAACAAATCGAAACAATTTCAATGAGAACCCGTCTCCTGCCATGAACTCAACAAAGTTGGAAGGACCCATGAAACACCAAGAAGCCAGGTAGGTCGTGCTTTTATTGTGGATGGCTTGTAAATCCTGTTCATCAACTCATATATCAGCAAGGTTGCAGGACCGAACGGAGAAGAACTCTCAAAATGGAAGTCCGTCAAACTACCTCTTTCCCAACTGCTCTCGCACGGATATTTTCTGCCATTCCTATCCAATCCATATCTGTTGACTGCTGGCCTTAACATCATGGTAAGCATCCTCGTCGAAGTTGCGCAACAACTTGTGCAAGTAGCCTGGTGAGTTTGAGGCAAGTCCCTACCAAGGACTTGATTGGGGTTGGGACTACAATGAAGAGCCGGCCCATGCTGATTCAACACTGATCTGGTTGGTGGTGACTTAACCATCTTGAAACATATGAAAGTCAATGGGAAGGATTATCCCATATATGATATGGAAAATAAAAAATGTTTGAAACCACCAACCAGTGATTTATGACAGTGTATGACAGTATGATGTCCTGTACTTGCTGGCCACAAAGCCGCTTGCCACAAGTTTGGCTTCATCTGAAGAAAGGATGTGCACTACCCTTGAATTTTATGGCTGGAAGCCAAACATGGTAAAGAAATGCAAAGAATTATATATATATATATGTATATGGGAAACGCGTTTCCCAAATCGATTTCTTGGGCTTCTACATTTCACTTCAAAGGATTGTTAGACTTAGAACCTCCCTATCATTTCGAGATGATTTTCACCAGCCCGCTATCCTTCCCAGCCTCTCCAATGTGTCACCTTGTCCCGCGGAAGGACCTCCACCACCTTCTTCACGTGATTGCAAGCCTTCCGCGAAAGTCCAACCCTCCAACTGTGGGATGATCCATAAAACTTCCAGCATCGGAGCATCCCAGAGCGAAGCCTCCCATCCCGACCAGACCCTGGCGCCTCTTGAAGCTTGTTACGTTCCCACAGTGCATCCAACAGCAGCAGAATCTTCTTGTCGAAGTCGTTGCGACACAGGACCTGCACTGCAAAAGGACTCCACCCCATGAAGTTCCCGTGTCTATCAAGTATATACTATACATACATTTATGACACAACACGCTATGTTTCTTCTTTCATATTCATATTATATATATATTATCATATATATTCATATATATTCATACATATATATATATATTATTATATACTGTATATTAACAACTTTTGATATCGATATACATCGATATACATATATTTAACTGTCACACTCCCTGGTGTTTATCGACCAAAAATACCACTCTCCCATGGCTCCCAGGCAGTATTTCTAATGAGCTCATCGATGATCTGGCGGTACGGCTTCCTCGCGAATCGTTTTTTCAGCTTGCCATTGATCGTTTGGCTACGGAAAGAACAGGTAAATCATCTAGAAATGGCTTGTGTATGGCTTGTGTTCCATGGTTATGTTGAATATTGTTGAATTACCGGAGGCTGTGTTTGTCTTGTCTTTAATTACCTATCTACATCCATATTAGAGACCCTCACCGCCCACTTCATCATGAATTCCAGCAAACATTTACACAAATCAGCTTACCAAACATAGCAAAAGCAGAACATATCAGGATATGAATCATCACAGCAAAAGCACAGCAAAAGCAGAACAAACAAAGCAGAAGTAGAACACAGATTCGAAACAGAAGCAAAATTGAAAGCAAAAGAACCAAGTACAGATGTGTATGTATATATATATATACAATTATAACATATGATTTTTCAGATTGGATTCCCATCACATGTTGTTATTAGGACATTGGTAGGGTTGTTGAGGTCACAAACCACTGGGGAGAAGCAGTTTCGGCGTCTGCAAAACTATCCCAACAACAACGGCGTTGATCAACATGTGTTCAGACGCCATGTGCCATGGACATTTGAAAACATTTCAAATACATCATATATACACACACATATATATATATATATACGTATATATATATATCATAAGCAAAACGCCAAATGGACATCATTTATGCTAATTCCGTCCATCAACATCCTTGAACATCTCCCTGATTGCAAGTGACTGCAGCTTTCCAACGCCCTCCTTTTGCTCCCCTGCAGGTAAAGGCCTTTGCTGGCCTCGTCCTAGTCTTCAAACCCCTTAACCCCAAAGAACATTGGCAGCGGCATGTTTGCGCGCACCAACTCTGTCAAAGGAGACGATGCATCAAGATCATGACTCTCCTGATATTCCCTCTCACGCATAGAATGCAGCCTAAGTTCTGGAAAAACGAGGCTGCTGCAGCAAACCAAAGGGTTCTGAGGCCCATCCGTGTGGCTTTCAACCCACACATACACCCAGATCCAAGGGGCGTCACCGTCTGGAAGATAATGGTGAGCATCAATTGTACATTCAATCCGGCAGCCTTTGACAGCAAGCCGTGCGATCTGATCTCCGAAGCAAACGTTGTCGTTTCCATCTAGCGAGAAAAGGCGTGCCGTGCCGGCTGCATCAAATAAACACTTGTTGAAGGCTACATGGCCATCCACTGTGTCAGCTGCTAGTGCCTTGGCAGCTTTGACAAAGGCCAGCACATCCGATGTGTCTTGGAACTCGCTTTCGCAGAAAAGGGTCACCTTGGGAAGTTTCTTGAGGTCTCCCAAGCCAAGATATCTCCAAAGCCCCGAGGAAGACCAAGGACCCGGTGCGTGCTCCCAGGGACCACACCCGATGGGTCTGCATTCTTCCACAGCAATTTTCAAGGAACGGGCAACCGCTGCAAGGTCCAAGACGGACACATCGGATGAAAAATCCAGCACCTGCACTAAGAGCCCTGGATGGAGGTCATGTAGACATGGCATGGTGCCGAAGTGTCTAAAAACCGGAACTGCGCAGTTTGTGATGATGGCAGCTGGCAGGTGATTATTGTCATAAATTAAAACTATCTAGATATGTAATCATGTGCATAAGTATATACTGTAATATCATGTATATATATATATGCTGTAATATTATGTGTACATATATATATATATTGTTATTATGTGTATATATATATAATGTCATGTCAGAAGAACAGACTGTAATACTATCTCCGCTATGCGCATCAACATCCAGGACTCAGCATAACTTGGCGCCGCGGAAATCCAGCACAAATGGTCGTCTGAACATGTTGGAAAGGAAACAACATCCAGTGGTTCTAAAGCCTCATGTTCATTGCTTCCAGAAAAAACTTTCCTATTCTTTCACAGCAAAAAAAAAACAGAAGTGGAACCCATCTGGGTATGGGTCAAAATTAGGTACCCCAATAATTGGATGGTTAATACTAAACTAGACATTTCCATCTGTGGTCCCCTAGGTCTTCCATTTTGACCCACATCCATCTCATCATCCCATTCTCCCATGGTCCTAGCAAGTTCCAGGGCACTGGAGTTTTCGCCCTTCTCGTTGGGACCCGAGTCTTTGGATTCATTCTCGTTGCGATACTTGCCGCCGCCCTGGGCAGGACTGGCACCTGGGTCACCTGGGAGCCTGTTTTTTCTGAAAAATAACGGGAATGGCATCTGGGATACTAGTGCAGAAAAAAAAACAGGAGCCTTCCCTGTCATTATCATCTTTAATTCATCTTTACAATGTGGCAATGGAATAATGGAACGTTCACTATTAATGTCAGGGCTGAAAGTTAAACTGTCCACGCACAAAATCCGAATCTACCTAGTCCAACGTCCGCAATGTCCAAAGCCAGAGAGGATCGGTTCTGCTGAGTTCTGCTGATTGCTAACTGTTTCCACATCGAGTAGACATATGATCTCATTAAATCATCTTTCATTCATATCCCATTTAATACTATATCCCATATTACATCCCCCTTAACTGGTAATTTTTTCACATCGCTTTTTTTCACATGGCCCATAGAGGCTGCTCCGACGGCTTGGCCTTCTGGTGCCCGCCCCACCATTGGTTCTGGCGGTGCCATATGTGGGTTTTCCTAGTCTGGTGCCATGCGTGGGTTTAAAAAAACATGTATCTCATGTATGTATAATATAACATTACTTATATATATATATGTATTATCTACATGTATATGTATACACACAATATTGTCTGTATATGCGCGAGACAGGCAACTTCCCCCAAATTTAATGAATTGAATTATGTATCAAATAATCCTTTTAGAGAGTGGAATGTCCGATAATCCCATATGATGTATAGACATACAAAGTGGGGCCCCCTAGATAGCGTTCAGTTGGTTTATAACTCCAATTTTTCTATGATTTATGGTACCTATAACTATAGTTTTCATGGGGTTTATAAACCATCGTTCCATCACTGGGGGGGCCACATTGTAGATAAATAGTTACCCTCTGGTAAACTAACATAACTATGGAGAATCACCATTTTGAATGGGAATCCACTATAAATGGGCCATTTTCAATAGCTATGTTAAATAACCAGAGGGTATACGGTACATCTTCGGTTGATCAATCCTTCCCCCGTTGCTTCGATGCTATGCCGGACCAGCACCTGACTCATGCCATAGCCATGCTGTGGCCACGGTCCCCTCAGCGTCACCGCTATCTTGAAAAAGCCCACAAGAAATGGGTTATTTTTAGCAGCAATAAAGGAGAAAACAGCATAAATCATTTTAAATCATCATAAATCACCATAAACCAATATAAAGCACTATAAAACACCATGACTTTAAGAAAACATAAGAAATTTATGGTTTTTTTTTGGGATCTTTTTTGAATATAGGGATTTACTGGGAAGTTTATGCCAATCGTCTATCTCCATGAAGTTCCCACTATATTCCCACCATATAGGGGTTATGGGCACCCATGAACCCTTCAACCTCGCCATTAAGGTCCTGACCACCACATCCTACCTGGCCACGTGGGTAAAAAGCTGGAAGCATATGGAAAGCCACCAAAAGCCTAGGGAAATACCCCCAAAATCAGCTTTCCAGCTTCTCCGTGTCTCTGTTCAAAAGATCTCAAATGATCAGGGTTCAGATAAGGGGGGAGGAGTTGTGCAGATGGTTTTGGTAGATACAGAGCGGAATGCACAGGGTGCACAACTACAAAATGCAAGTGCATGTACTTTTTTTTCAGCTACAAAATGAAGAACATAACTCTTTCTGGCTCGGAAAATCCGCCGACCCCAGACGATGGCAGGGGGAGCGCGTCCGAGGAGCACCTAGGCGATGGCGGCCCAGCAGCATGTCCTTGGCCACCTGCCGGGCGCTTTCCGGAGATTTTCTTCTTGTTTCAGAAAGCAACGTTAGGCAGTAGGCTGGCCTTAAACGCTTCCCGGCGCCCTAAGCTGCCCTTAAACCCTTCCCGGCGCCCACCTGCCTAGGCGATGGCGGCCCAGCAGCATGTCCTTGGCCACCTGCCGGGCGCTTTCCGGAGATTTTCTTCTGGTTTCAGAAAGCAACGTTAGGCAGTAGGCTGGCCTTAAACGCTTCCCGGCGCCCTAAGCTGCCCTTAAACCCTTCCCGGCGCCCACCTGCCGGGCGCTTTCCTGGAGATTTTCTTCTGGTTTCAGAAAGCAACGTTAGGCAGTAGGCTGGCCTTAAAGGCTTCCCGGCGCCCGAAGCTGCCCTTAAACCCTTCCCGGCGCCCTTGGCGGCCCAGCAGCATGTCCTTTGGCCACCTGCCGGGCGCTTTCCTGGAGATTTTCTTCTGGTTTCAGAAAGCAACGTTAGGCAGTAGGCTGGCCTTAAAGGCTTCCCGGCGCCCTAAGCTGCCCTTCAACCCTTCCCGGCGCCCTTGGCGGCCCAGCAGCATGTCCTTTGACCACCTGCCGGGCGCTTTCCTGGAGATTTTCTTCTGGTTTCAGAAAGCAACGTTAGGCAGTAGGCTGGCCTTAAACGCTTCCCGGCGCCCTAAGCTGCCCTTAAACCCTTCCCTGCGCCCTTGGCGGCCCAGCAGCATGTCCTTTGGCCACCTGCCGGGCGCTTTCCTGGAGATTTTCTTCTGGTTTCAGAAAGCAACGTTAGGCACTAGGCTGCCCTTAAACGTCTTAAATGTCTTAAACGTGTCCCGGCGCCCTAGGCTGCCCTTAAACCTTTTTCCCGGCGCCCTTGGCGGCCCAGCAGCATGTCCTTTGGCCACCTGCCGGGCGCTTTCCTGGAGATTTTCTTCTGGTTGCAGAAAGCAACGTTAGGCACTAGGCTGCCCTTAAACGTCTTAAACGTCTTAAACGTGTCCGTGTCCCGGCGCCCTAGGCTGCCCTTAAACCTTTTTCCCGGCGCCCTTGGCGGCCCAGCAGCCTGTCCTTTGGCCACCTGCCGGGCGCTTTCCTGGAGATTTTCTTCTGGTTTCAGAAAGCAACGTTAGGCACTAGGCTGCCCTTAAACGTCTTAAACGTGTCCCGGCGCCCTAGGCTGCCCTTAAACCTTTTTCCCGGCGCCCTTGGCGGCCCAGCAGCCTGTCCTTTGGCCACCTGCCGGGCGCTTTCCTGGAGATTTTCTTCTGGTTTCAGAAAGCAACGTTAGGCAGTAGGCTGGCCTTAAAGGCTTCCCGGCGCCCTAAGCTGCCCTTCAACCCTTCCCGGCGCCCTTGGCGGCCCAGCAGCATGTCCTTTGGCCACCTGCCGGGCGTCCATGCTTGGATTTTTGGGACCAACTGTCGACTCTCATGGGAATTTTATGCTTTCATGGTGTTAATAGGTTATTATATGGTTTTCATCGGTGTTAATAGGTTATTCTAGTAGGTGCCATGGCCCGGTGATGTCACCTGCTGCTGACTGGAAAAGCAGGTTGGAACTATGGTAAAATGCTCCATGGTGCTGGTATATTTACCACCACAACTGGGTGATTTGTTTGGGTAAAAATTGGTAAACCTTCCACTTGCCGTCTGGTCAACTATGACATCACTATGGACAACCATTTTTAAGAGGGAAATCAACTATAAATAGCCATTTTCAATCGCTATGTTAGCCATTACCAGAGGGTACATCAGTTGGGCTAACTTACTGGTGCTAAACGTAGGGAATGGATGGGAATGGATGGGTTGCTGGGGGTTGCTGGGCTGATTATTACTAGTGATTGTGGATCATTCCCTGACTCGTTCCCTGCGTTTCGCACCGGTAAGATCATAGCAAATGATCATGATTTTTTTTAGACGAACTTGTAACATCTTATGATCCTACTTGGGGTGTGACGTTACAAATGTAACCATGGGTTATAAACCACAAGTTGGAATATAAGGCATATTAATGACTATGGCTATGATTTGTCTAAGTTCTCCGAAACCGCACTTACAACTAAGTGGGATTTAGGGAAGAACTGTCACCGCCGAGATAGGGACTAGGATGGACCGACATTTTGGACCAAGTGAACCAAGTTGACGGCCATTTGCCATCTTTCTGCGTATGTTCATGATTCATCCCCAAAACTCAGGTTCCGTTCCTCTTGAGGTTCCGCCTTTTTTTTTCTATCCAAAGATTCCCCCATGTTCCAATTGGATCCAGCTCACCTGGAAACCATTTTGAGCCTCCAAACTTCGAACGTCTCAAAGAGGGAGCTCTACACGACAGGTATCGCAGCATCCGCTGTTGCGAGCGATTGGAGCCGAGGAGGCGTTAATTATTGATCATTATTCACCATCAACAAGCAATAACCATCATTAACCATAACCCATTAAACAAATGTAACCCATGGATGGTCTCTCATTGATATATATAGTTGATGCTTGGTGGCGACTGGAATAGATGGCTATCTTCGCTCCACCATCGGGGGATCACCGTCATGGTTGGATAAAGCCCCAGGCATAAAACCACAGTCTACACTCTACACTTGACACTCTTCACACTCACCCTCTACACTCCACACTTAATCCTCCACACTTTCCACTCTACACTCTACGCTTTACCCACTGCACACTCCACACTCCGCACTTTACACTCCACGCTCCTCACTCTGCACCCCACACGCTACCAGGGGTCGGCGGCAGGGGGCGGCAGCCCTTTAATAATTCAAAACCAGTACTACAAAATCCAATGCATCTGAAGTCAAAAAAATAGCTGAACGTCGGAATTTCTAACATGATTTTTCCCAATGACATTTTGTAGTTGGGTCTTTGCCATCCAAAGTTCCGACCAACATAAATTCGGAGAACATTTTGTAGTTGTCAATGATTGAATTTAGTTGGATCAAGTGTTGACCCCGCGCAGTTTGTTAGATGGCATTCTGTAGCTTCATGATCTGTTTGTGTCCATGCTAATGAAAATTTATGTTGGATGCTTCAACTGACTCAACATATACAACTACAAAATGAAAATGCATGCAACTACAAAATGATTCCAAATACAAAATGGGGGGCACAACCCCTCCTGTTTGTACAAAAAAATGCTGGCTGGCAATCTGTACTGTAGCCCAAGTCCTCCCCATTTCGTAGCTGAAATTTGAAGGAGGATCTCAAATGTATTCAGCTGGCACCCGAACCAATTAGCTGAGCCATCGAGATTCAAAAGCCCTCAAAACTCGAACAACTGGGTGTACTTCAAAATCGATGGTTTGTTTATGATTGGCTTGCCCAACAGTAGCTTCCAGGATCTTCGAGGTTTCCAAGGTTCGGAAAAGCGGTTTTTGGGACCACCAGGCCTTGTTTGAAAAGTGGCCGGGTCCGAACCCGGCAAGGTCTATGCGAAACAACGACCCAGAGCAGGTCACAAGCTTCACAATCTTGCTGTGTTTGATGCTGAAAACTGCAGCACGAAACAGGATGTGTCGACATGTCAAACTGCACTCGCGAGAATGATTTCTTGACCACAACCACTCAAATCAATCAAATCGATTAGCTCCAGGATAATACTTTTAATCGGAAACCACGTTTTTTCCTCCACATACATCAAGTAAGGGATTCCTGAAATAGTCCCTTCAACCAATGAGAACCAAGATGGAAACTTATCAACAGTTCTGGATTTCACCATGCTTTCGCCACGGACTCCTTGTACCCTGGCAACCCGCGCATCTTGAAGACAACTTATTTTGGGAATTATCAGAAAATGGGTATGCCACCAACAAAAATGCTAAAAAAGCTGAAACTACGGAAAAACATCATGACTAATTATGATAGTTGTTCTATTTTGTAAGATTTTTGGGTAGCCTGTTTTCAGAGAAACCCAAATATGCCTTTGTGTGTATGCAATGCTTACCCATATGGTTGCGGGGAGGCATATGGTCGGCAGCCCACATCTCCACCACGATTTCTGCGCAGCTTCGGTAAAAAACTTTGCCGCCACAGTTGTCGAACTCCAGGTGTGAACGAAACCCACTGCCGTGAAATAGCTGATTCTTCAATTGGTTTGAAAGGCAACATATTACAGACGTCACCTTTTGTCAATTGAAAATGCGGATTGATAATGATTGATATGGATTTCCTGCAAGTGTTCCTTTCATCCAATTCTGTGACTGATACAATGGGAAGCAAAAAGAAGGAACAGTTATTGCGGATTTCACACACTATACAAATCTATATAAATCATTTCAAGAGCAGGGGGGGTTAAGCAAAAATATATAGGGATTTACCACCCAATCACTGGTTGGCAATTGACCCACCCATCCCCATGTAATTCACCAAGTGACTCATCAGTCATCTGATTGGTACTCTCCGGCAATTGTAACATATTGAACATGTTCCATAGATGATTTACCTAGTTAATCCTATTTACCTATATTGTATCTTAAAGATGGTGATTTTCCATAGCCATGTTAAATTACCAGAAGGTAATATTGAAACAACCAACCAAATCATTTCCTTCCTGAATTTTCCTTGGTGATACACCAAGAGCCCTAATGCCACTGTGAGCAGCTTCCCCGCATCGAATTGTGCAAGTCACAGCCTTCGGATGGCCCCTGCAACCACTTCGGGAGAAGTTAGAGGTAGTTATGACCACATTCGGTAGATGAATCTAATGCTGATGGGTATGCTCAGTCCGACTTGTTAGTCCTCAAGAACCCACCATTTGAGCTCAAATGATGATCTACGGAAAAACAATACAAAAAACATGTAGAAAAAAAGGTCAATTGGAGGTTTCCCAAGCCATGAAAACTGTACTTGGGGATCCATCATGAGTCAAAAAAAAACCAAAGGCTGCGGCCCCGATCCCCATCAGTTCTCCGGGAGCAGCTCCAGAGATGTATCACAAACCACGTACCTGAGATGTACAGCAACCAGCAAAAAACATCAAAAAACGATGGTTATTTTAATGTACATAGCGAACTGGAAACTATGGCCCCAAAAAAACTCATGATTCAAATGATAATTTAGCATGATTTACCTAGAGAAGGTGATCTTTCCAGTTTGCCATGTTAAATAACCAAAGGGTAGAATGTTGATATCAGAACTCCCTGAGTCAGACCCTTGTTGTTTTCATTCGCACATTGATTGCATGGTAGCATCGTCGTTGACTTTGTAGTTCTTATCCCTGGCTTTGGTGTCGAAATTGCCTAGTTATGCTTTGGCAAAACCCTGGTTTACTGTTATTTACTGTAAACTAATTCTTGATTTTATTCTTGTATGGGTCAATGCGGTAAACCCGATAAATACAACAAAAACATGTCCAAAAGTTGTTTATAATTGGATTTACCATGGTTTACCACATTATTGGTATATTTTGATACAGGTCCCACTTTGGTGAAGTGCACACTTCTGTAGCATCAAAATTTTAAGTCCGCTTCAGTTCCCATCTTTGTCGTCGCACGAGCCAAAGACGGTGGTATCCGGTCCATCCTGGGCTCCGGAAGTAGAATTGGAGAATGAATTGCTGGACTGGTGTTTAATTGGATTTACCCTCTGGTCGTTTGATGTTCCTCTGATAAATCACCATTTTTGGTAGGTAAACCATCATAAATCATCTATAAATGGGCCATTTTCCATAGCTATGTTAAATAACCAGAAGGTATTTTGGATCATCAGTTATCGGATAGAATAATAAAAACGCCTTTGGGTAGCTAATCACATTTCATATCGGTTTGAATCAAGTTGGAGAATCCAGCCATTGATCATTCCTAGAATGCACTTGGTCGAAATGTCATGAAAGGATTTATCCTCAGCCAATTGTCAAATGTATAATTGGCGGTTTTGCGCAATTGTTGATATCTATCTATCTATCTATCTATTCTAATCTAATCTAATCTAATCTAATCTAATCTATCTATCTATCTATCTATCTATTGTTGACATCTATCTATCTATCTATTGTTGATATCTATCTATCTATCTATCTATCTATCTATCTATCTATCTATCTATCTATTGTTGATATCTATCTAATCTAATCTAATCTAATCTAATCTAATCTATCTATCTATCTATCTATCTATATCTCTATATCTATCTCTATCTCCAAATCTATCTATCTCTACCTATCTATCTACCTATCTATCTGTCTACCTATCTATCTAGCTTTCTATCTATTTATCTATCTATCTATGTGTACATATACATATCATTGACTTCGCAGGGCTCCCCGTTTTTTAGGAGCATGGATGCCCATAGCTCTGAAGAGCTCCCCCCCTTTCCACCATGTGCCATGACCAAGTTAGATGGTACGGTATATGTTTCATGTTCATCATGAATGGGATTTTTCCACGGATAAAAAAAATATGAACATAGGATTGATGAACATCCCCCAATCTGAGTTTATATACAAATATATATATATATATGTATTCATATACAATCCAACTGTTGACTATGTTGCATTTGATAGTCAAATATCTCAATTGATAGTTAAACATCAGCCATTGTTTTTCTTTCCACGAGTTAACCATTAGTTAACATCAACCATTGGTTCACCCCCTGAGCTTCGCACGTGGCGATACACGGCCATCGAGTTGCCTTGTGGCTTGAGACACGTATTTTCTCTGGTTTAAAGTTTAACCACTATTTCTGAAACAAATCTCCATTTTTGTAGAGGTTTAACCATATTTCTGTCAAAGGCTAGAACCATAATTGTTTGTGGCTTACCAAATCTTTTGTAGGTTCAAAAACATGTCAATTCCACCAGTTCTTCCATGCCAACTTTAGGTGGCAAAATCTGAGGCGGTGCACTCAGTTCCTGCATCCGGGGCTTGGACAAATCCTGAGGCTGGGAGAAATCCTGCAGAAATATATAGCAGCTAATAGATGATAATAGTCAATGGGATGATAGTAAATATGATAGTAACTATCTATTTAACAATCTATTAAATATAATATTAACTATCTATTAACTATCATCCTGAGCTTGGTAACCAATGGACAATTAATGGATAGTTAATGGATAAATACTGGACTTTTGGTGGATGATGATTTAGTTAATGGATGGTATTTCAATGATTGTGGGAATATTATGGGAATAACTTGGGGATAATTTATGGATTATTAGTGGATTTTATGGCTATGACATGAGTCAAAACAATGGTATTCTAGGTACCTTCGAATAGCTGGTTAATGGATGTGAATAAACCCCCAGTCATATGGTAATAGTAATTTTGACCCAAGTTAATGGGTGATACTTCTGGGATTATATATAGATGGACACATATAATATCATATAATATATAGTAGTTGTTACCATGTAACTATGATAGATTTAAAACAATTAGTTGCTGTCTGAAAACATGGTATCCATAAAGGCTTCATATCCATGCATGGAAAGACCAATGTTTCACCCAAGAGGTGAAACACATCAAATCATCTAATCATGCTGGGTTTGTATGAAATAGGGCACCCCATTCTATCCAATGATGTACCATGATTTTCCCTACATGTTCAAACATACCCCAAAAAACATAAATATGGCTGGGCTGGGTGTATAATCTGTCACCTCCTCATCAAACTCCTATTATTCCATGAGATGCTTAGGTGCATCCATTCTCCATTGTAGGAATTGCGCAGATATATCCTTTCAGACATAAATCAGAATTACAAATTCTTCTAAATCGTCACTTTTGTTAGACAAATTCCCATGTTTTCCTACGTTTTTCACACTTTTTCCATTTTTTAACGCATTTTTTCCCGGTAAAAGCCCCGGTTCCCTCCAGACGCGCCTCCCTCAAAGCATCCAGGCGCTTCTGGGCCCGCGCCCGCGCGGCGCTGTCACCCACAACTCAGGCCGCGGTCGAAAATCTGGGGATTTGGGAACTGAAGATGTATTCTGCAGACCAGAGTGCTATTGAAAATGGCCCATAGAAATAGTTGATTTACCGAACTTAAAGATGGTGATGTTGCATAGTTATGTTAGTTTACCAGAGGGTATATATATGATTGTGATTATTATTATTATTGTTAATAGTTGATATTAATATTATAATATGGCAAACATAACATACTGTTTGTTTTTCCTCATGGCACTCAGAGACCGTGACGGTCGCGGCCATTGCACGTTTTTCCGATTGTTTTTCCACCAGATCAGATCATCCAGCGAAATCATGCTGAACGTTTTCCAGGCATCATGAAACCCCCGCACCCAAAGGGTGCATCTTACTAAGCCATATGGTTCTGACACCAGAATTTGTGGATGCTGGTAAATCATGGTAAATCGTGAGCCAAAGTGAAGAAATTAGATTCGATGGACTGATTCTATACTGGCTGATCATCCCCGCTACATCTGGTATACCCTCCAGTAAACTGTTATAGATTTGGAAAACCAATAATGTGTCAATATGTGTCAATCATTTTTCCGGGAAACTCACACCTTTCCATAAGTTTACCGTTGGTCCAACAAAAATCCTCGGCCGGATCTGGATGGATCTGGCCACGTTCCCCTGAGCCCCCAGGCCATCTTCGGCTGTTTCCCCAAGGAGGCCCGAAAACTGGCAGAGAGGGCCGAAACGTTGATTTACGGGTGGTCCATATCAAGTTGGTTTTCGATTATTTAAATGGTATATTTACATCATAGTTCCCATCCATTTTCTATTTTGGGGTTGCTATGATTTAACTTAATCATTTTTTTGAACGTTGAAAATCCTGGGACAGAAATGCCCATTACTCACAACAACCTCCGGTTGATGGTAATTGCAAAGCTGGGTGCGGTGGACCTCTGACGTGTTTTGGAGGATGGCCAAAATTCAATGGATTGGTTTAAGGGAAAATTTACAGGAAACCATGGTTTTTACCATCAAATATAGGGTTTTCCTGTAAATTTTCCCATCATCCAATTCTATGAATCATAGTAAAACCAGGAAAAAAACATGAAAAAGTGCGATGCCGTTGGCGCAATTTCATCCATAAACCAAACGGCCATGTTATCTTCCCATTTGTGGTCACTATTTTCGATAGTGGCATTCCCTTGAAACACCATTTTTTTGGGACAGGATATATGTGGCATTCCTCCATCAATTGACCAGTGGTTTTAGCCAATTTCAGCGGGTTGAATCCCCCGGTTGTGATGACATGTCCCCTTCGTCGGAAATCCACATGATTGTTGGGTAAAAAATCCCGGATTTCCGTTGGACACCCCATTTTGGTTGTGTTGAAATCCCAATCTTAAAAAAAATCGGAAGAACAACAAAAAAAACTGTGAAAATCTAATTTGTTCCAAATTGTGGATTTGTTGGTTGCCAATTTGTTCCGGTTTGTTTTTATTCATTTCCCCGGGTTTCATCCCTTCTCCTCCCACTTTTTGCACCTCATCAGCCACAAAGACCCACAGAAGGTGTTCATCCTGCAAACTAGCGTGTTTTCTTAGGCCAAAAATGCGCAGGAAATCTGCTACATCTGTGTATGTATGTATATCTATAGTTTCATTTATGTGTTTGTATTATCAATTTAGTTATATATCTATTTATAAATATATGTATGAGTGTGTTTGTAGCTATCTATCTATCGATCCATCTATCTTTCCATCTGTAGATTGATATCTAGCTCTATCTCCATATCTGTACTGTAGGTCTATAGCTGCATCTACATCTACATCGATATTATTTATATCTATATTTACATAAATATGCGCATCATGCATGTATACAGAGTTGCTGCAATGTACAGAGAGAGACTTAGAAAAAATCTGTTGATGTTAATCTGTACATTAACTATCTAAGACATTAATCTACAATTTCAGTTTAATGTCATGAAATATCAAAGTGTGGATGAAAATTGTGCAGATTCGAGCACTGCGCAGCCCACGGCGAGAACGACCTTGCCTGTTGCAAGGCCAGCTTGAAGCGGAACTGAAGCCTGGAGGTGCTGCTGTTGGAGTTCTCAGTGGTTTGATGGGTGTCTTGAGGTACAACCAAGGCTGGAAGAAGCACCAACAATCATGAGAAAAAAGGGGACATCAACCCGAAAAGAATATGCCCAACATTCAAAGAACATCTTTGACCACCACTTATCCATATTTATCGGTTTGTGTTTTGGCCAACAGATTTGGTCCCCAGAATTTCAAGATACGACTTAAGGGGCTTGTAGATTTCAGTTCATCTCTACCTTTCAACAATTTCAACAAGTCATTTTCTGGAAACTCTTGGAAACAACATCTCCGTACAAGTGGAAACATGTTTGTTGAAAGCCACATCTTTTTCGTACGAACATCCCGAACATCGGATCAACAAGGCATCGGTCTCGGGCCTGAACAGCCAATGTCCACAGGGCCATACCTGTCCCGCGGCTGGCCGGGCTAAAGTAGGTCGGAGTTTCGTGTTTTTCGGTTATCATCCATCCCCCTACTGTTGAATAGCCATCAAAATTGTGGATGAAAGGGGAAGGGTACTTAGCATCATGTGCTATTGCCTATTTAAAATTGAATACGTTTAACTTATTAACCCTACTTGCTGGATAAACCATCCTGAAATGGGATGAAATTGTGATATATAGCCAATTTATGCAAACATTTCTAGCTTGATTGTAAATGCCCCCCATTGGCTGGGCCGCCATGATGAACAGGGCCGGTACTAAACCAGGAGATTCTGGGATGCTATATCTTGGGGGTTTGAGGCAACCTTGCCAGAACCCCAAAGATTTGTCTGGGAACAACACGTCGTTTTGTTGTACTTCAGTGTGCATTGCAGTTAACAAGTGGCTTATAACCATATGAAATAACCCAGTCACTTTAAAGAAATATTCATATTACAAAAGCGGCCCAGTTGGATGAATATTGCTTGCAACAGCTATACATAGATAATAATTATCCACCCAAATGAAATAGCAACCAAATATAATAATCATATATATATATATTACACATATATACATACACGTATATATATATATATATATATGTGTAATAAATACATATATTATATATATATATTATATATATAACAGATGATTGCTCGTGCGTATATACGCGCCTTTCTCTGTCGCTTCACCGCACGAACGTGTTGATCCGGTGCTGCAAAGGTCTCGGGAGAGGAGGTTCAAGGCCAGTCTCCCAACTTGGTATCTGTTCTTTAAGAGAAGTTTTAAGCAACCAAAAAGGGGATTTAACCAACAGAAATCGGGACGTTACCGAGGTTACCGAAATTGGCCGATGGGTACAGTTAATCACAAGGTGGATTGCACCAACAAAATACTCAGTTTTAAAATGCCTTACCCTCTGGTAAAGTAACATAGCTATGGAAAATCACCATTTTTAATGGGAAAATCCACTATAAATGGCCATTTTCAATAGCTTTTTGTATGTTTACCGGAGGGTACACCAAACATGGCGAGATATTCTCAAAATGGCGAGTCATAGCCCACCAAACCATTGGATCGACTCACCAGCCAAAGAAACCAGGTTGATGTCCCTCAATGTCTGGGTTCACAATTGGGTCTTCATCATTTCCCCGTAAAAATTGCAGGAAATTTACAGGAAGCCACTGGAGGGGTGCTGTAGATGTTCAATTGACCTTCAACCAATTTTCCTGGAAAGCTGGGTTATACCCCATGTTTATGGAAAATTCGATATATCATGATATATCATGATATATCATGATATATATATATATATACACCTATATTACCCATTATATATATAATATAATTAAACTGGCCATTAAATTGTGAGGCTTCTTTCAAATCCGGTTCCGTCCGAATCTGAAGCTCCCGAGCGTGGCCACAACAACAGCAGCGTGTGGCCACCAGACTTTGAGCCTGAGATTGTGCCGATGCCAGGAGGTCCATAAACAATGGATGAGCAAATCATTCTCCAGGTTTCACTGGGGATGATAGTTTTATATGAGGTTTATTTTTGCTGATGTTTATACAGATAGTTTCATGATAGTTTTATGGTCTTATGGATTAATCATGATTTCAAAAGTGGTTCATGCCATATGGGTTTCTCTGGAAATGGGATGCCCCTACTATTTTGATGGCCAGTTGGGTACCAACAACTCCTGTGCATGGGGAGTTGCTGGGTTAAACCCATCCCACAATGTCGTACAACTTACAACAGCTGGTTGGATGTTGCGACGTTTCCCAAATATTATGAGGTACACATGACATGTATACACGTAATATACCCTCTGGCAATTTAACATAGCTATTGAAAATTGCCATTTATAGTGGATTTACCTATTGAAAATGGTGATTTTCCATAGCTATGTTAGTTTACCAGAGGGTACACGTAATATACATATACAACTGCGTACATTCTTGTGTTTCTTTTGAACTGCAGCTCCCTGTCCTCTCCCCATCCAAGAGACACTAGTAGCATCGGCGCCACTCACGTCGCAGATCCTGCAGTGAATCATCCGTACAAGGCTGGGAATGAAAATGGGCATTCCCGTAAATGCATGAAAATGCTAGCTTTCATGAGAAAATGGCGATTCATGATGATTCACCATTTAAAAATCGGAGGCATATTCTCAGACAAAACTATTTGCATCAGCCAAGACGAGAAGCGAAGAGATTGGTCCAGAATTTTGTGATGAGTTCACCACAAGAAAATACAAATTGGATCAACAAAGATCAGAGATGGTTTCAACCAGGGAGGGTTTACTATCCAAAAGTGTGCCACGTGTTTTCCCAACATATGATAGCGTAACAAGTTTAGGGCTTGCAATCGGTTGCAACCTCTCTCTCTCTGTCTATGCAAACAGAACCCAGGGACCCAGGTTTCGGCTTCACGCGGGATAAGCTATGCCAATTTTAGCTACCAGGAATGACTTCTACCAGCCATTGGGATCAACTTGGATGATCATCCCACTTCGAAAAAAAATATCTGATAGTAATTAATCCCATCGTCCCAATATAAAAAAACACCCCCCGGAAACGGCCAGAAATACACATTTCCGGCACCACAAAAAAGGGTGTTTCATATGAATAGGTGGGATTAAGTTGTGAATTTCCTGGGCCAGCCTTACTGTCAAAGGGATTTTCCTTATGCCCAGACTTCGGTTGCACAGGAAGCTTCACAGGTCTTTTACACGATACTTGTCTGGCAAATCCAGATTTCGGCATGTTTTTCTAGGTTTTCCTCTTAATTCAAAACCAATTCAATAGACATTGGAATCATCGTCCCATTCATAGGAGTTACTTGGGATCACAAAATGAAAAGAAGAGACATGAAGAGACTAATTTGCTCAGGGTGATGGTTTGCATCCCCAAACATATCAACGTCGATTGGACATCACCATTCCATTTTTACAGGTGTCCATACCCCCGTGGTTGAGTAAAGCATCATCCAAGACTACACCCATCCAGTGTCATAGTAATACCTTCAGTAGATCACTATATGGTATCCCATGATATCCCCATTTCTGATGTGTCAAATCCCTAGTCACTTGCTACAAAATGGAGTAAAATCCATGGCTTTTTCCATGATCTTCCCACAGTTTTCCCATGGCTTTCCGATATGCCTCGCCACCGTGAAATTCGATAGGACCATACACCTGCACCAAACGGCCACAGCTGACGATGGCCAATCCATACCCTTGACACAGCTGGCAGCGGTACTCCAACACGGCAGTGGGGAAATCCCTAGGACATGAAGGCTTGCAGATTAAAAATCATCGAACTAAACGGGCAATTTTCCAGCTACTAAGCTACTAGTTTTTTTGGTGATTTTCGGAGGGTGGCCCTGGCCCATTGTTGGAGAATATGATTCATATATATATTCATATTTCAAATTGGAGATGATATCCTCAAGAAATATGGAGATGATAGAGATGATAGCCCATTGTTTGGTCATCCGAATATGATATCCTCAAGATGAAGTTTGACCGTCCGAATGACAAAATTGCCGTCCGAGCTCGCTTTGGTGAATTCGGATCTCCCAGGGTGGCAATGGCAACGTTTGAAAAATAGGATGCAAGAGTGAAAAAATTGTGGGTCCAAAAAAACGATACAGTACTTGAAACCACAACTCAGTGTCAGTGTCAGTGGTTAAATCCCTTTTTTGGATCCTTTTCGTTGGTTATCTCATCATGTATGGTTGTAGCCCGGGGCCTCTCTCCCCTAGCGGCTGCGTCGTGCACGTCTGCAAGCCTTGCGCCGGGGTCTTCAATGCTACAATTGACGGATGTATATAGAATGGAGGTACGATTGATGGATATAAATTGAACAGAATTGATTCAACAATCGATATGATACAATTGATAGAATGGGGATTTCAGGGCCCCCAAGTGGGTGGAAAAAAAACTCTCTGGCAATCTAAATTGGCAGGCTGGAAAATCTTACCTCAAAAAATGATGCGTCCATATGCGTCCCTGTACCACCTTCCCGGATTGGCCTGATGGGTAGGATGGTGTTGACATAGATCTGAGGACGGGATGCTGTGCCCCGGGCCCCGAATTTTAACTTTGGACACTCCAAATTGAGTCTATATATTTCCACATGATGTTGTTTGACTGCAATGGTTCTGTACCATTCATTACCACTCTCCAATGTTACCACATAAAATGATCATGACGTTCAGAGAGAATCATCCAAACTCATCTGGTTGGTGGTTGACCTACCCTTCTGAAAAATATGACTTCGTCAGTTGGGGTTATGACATTCCCAACTGAATGGAAAGTCACAAAAACCATGTTCCATTATTGATTTTTATATCCCATTATATCCCATTAAAAACACCATTATATCCCATGATTCCCAATATATGGGAAGTCATAAAAACCATGTTCCAAACCACCAACCAGTCATGTTTGCCAACAATGGAAATGGAACTTCAGTGACTAGTGGAAACGCTTCAGTATTGAACCCGTCCTCACTGCTACTAACCACCATTGGTTCTATGTGCGGGGAGATGATATAGTAACAATCCATAGTCGGGGTACGATCTTACACCCAGATAACCGATGGTTTTGTTGTACCATCATTTGTTGTTTCAATTCCTAAATTGTGGCAATCTACGTTTGTTAGGTGGGTCAAAGGTCGCACCTGTGTTGGTTGCATCCCTGTTTAAATTGATTAAATACGAACTGCTCACCTCTGTTCTTAAAATCAGGTCTTTCTCGGAACAAAAGGCTGTCTTGCAATTTTAACCCGCACTTAAAACTGGTGAAATTTCATATGTTCCGTATTCAATTCCAATTTTCATGACTTAATCAAACCCCCGCTATATCCCATGAAATTTCATCAAATCCTGTTAAAGTCCCATGTTCATGACTTAAATCATCCATTTTTTCCTGAAAAATTCCCTGTCACCTTCGCCTCCACCCCCCAAACCCCAACAGACGTTCCCCGGCCGTGCTCAGCTGCGTTTTGGGCCGGCCGGTCACGGCGGTCAGGGAAGCTGCAACAGGCGCCTCACTGCGCTCTAGTGTGTAAAAATATATGTTACATTGCATCGACCTGGTAAGTACTATATACTAAATAATTTGTATAATATACTATATATCCTATATATTATATATCCAAAAATACTAAAATATGACTGCACGTGGTAGAATATGGGATTATATATATATATGTGCGTGTGGCATTTTTAACACTATAACAAATATCTACTCCAGGATTAATACATGTTATTATCCAAATAGATGACAAATTATATAATGGACAAGTGTGATACACGTGATATGAGCATAATCATGATCTACTGTTACACATTGTACATAGATACAGGGGATCATGATCATTTAGTATTTTGTTTCTATCATGTCTGACAAATTACTACATAATCTAACAGAAAAAATAACTTCATGTGTATATATATATATGTTATTTATCTATTTATTTATTTAGTTATTTAGTTATTTATTTATTTATCAGATGTCATGTCCCATGTAGTTGTAATCATTATATGGAAAATATTCTACGGTACAAAATTGCATGTGCTATTTCCATCGGATAATGATATTTTACATCCGTGGGAAGGAACTAACTGATAGAGTAGGAAGATAATTTGGAATAACAATGAATAACATACATTATGGATAAACTATTGTTCTAATCAAGTCAAGGGGTTGGCTTTAGGCAAAACCCAATATTTTTTGTTTGGTCACCTCCCCAATTCTGATGGTCCAATCCCAATTTTCCATGGATAAATCACCCATCCCACTGCGGAATCGGCCTCTGGCCGAGCGGCTCGCGGAGTTTCCCGGGCCACCGGAGGTGTCTCCTGGGCGGAAGGGATGACTTTTTTGGGTGGGAAGATATGAAAGTATGTCAAAAATGATGATTTTTATCCCAAGTGGAACTAGACGACGGATGGCCCGCGAGCGTAGAGGAGCATAGCTAATCAGGTAAGTACTATTTTTTACAATGAAAAAATAATGTAAGTATAACCGCAATGCAATAAGAGTGTATTTAATAGGTTTTTATGAAATAAGTGCGTAAGAAAGTATGTTACAAATAGATAAGAAAATACAACCATGATGATGCAAAAGTAGCAACTGGTTATCAGAAATATGAAAGAGGCACGATGTCAAGATGTTAAGGCGCAAACTGAAGAGACACATGTAAACAATTCCACTGACAGAGAACGAAAGGAAGAACCTGTAAAAATTGGAAGGGAGAAACTGTATGAAGGAGCCAGGGTAGTAGAAAGAGAGAGAAGGAAAGAAAAAAAAATGCAAGATGTCAAGGTGGAACACAAACATTTTTACACACAGACGTTTTTACACAGAAACACTTTTAGGCACACACGCCTTTATACACAGTAATTTCTTTCTCGCAGACGTGCAGACGCTTTACACACAGACTTTTTTACAGACAGACGCTTTTACACACAAACACCTTTCAAAAAAAACATCAAAACTCCCGCAAATGCCGATTCATGTGTTTATTTTAATGGATAAACCAGCTGTGATCATCAAACATGTTGGTTTAAGTTCCGAAATTAAAAATGTAATCAACAACCGGAGGGGTATAACCAACAGCTAACGATAGGGGTTGATGATCAATACTGTTTAGGGATATTTAGGGTATGACTCTCTTTGATTCATGACCACCATTTACCTCCACCCTCGCGTCCGGGGTTCAGAAGCATCCTCACATGCTTAAGGAATCAAGCAGTAGATAAAACTAGATGGATGAAAGGGGCATGGACCAGCCACTTGCTGAAGAATCACGCTTTGGAAGCTAAGATTTGGTTCTTCTGATTTTACGTTTTTTTCCGGTCTCTTGCGGGCAGTTTGCCTCGAGGAATTGTGTGTTCTAAACGTTTTCGGTTTTGGTTCTTCCATCCATAAATATAGTTAGATTACAATCAAATTAAGATCCAAGCCCAAAAAACAAAAAAAACTATCAGAACTAAATTAGGGCCTTTTCCTGGCTCAAAATTAGTAAGACTTCGCTTCAATTTCAAAATCAAGCGAAGCCAGGAAAGTAGGAACTAAATGATTGAAAGTTTTCTGATCCTGTTTTGCATATCAAGAGCCGTTGTGAGAAGGGACGGCGCATCCTTGATCACAATTTTTCTAGTGACATTGAGACGTCTGAACGTGCGACCTTTCACAAGATCACCAGGATTGTTGGATTTTCCTGGATAGACCGAGAAGACCTCATTGTCCCCCCACATTCATATGTGGGTGGAGGAAGTCCAGCAACATATACCATGCCCCTATGAATAGAGCCTGGTCGATGCTGGTGAAGAAACCGGCCAGGTCTTGGTTGACCAGAATGAGGTCACCATCGATTGGAGCGGTTTGAAGAATCGTGAGGAGTGTGTAAACATCTCCCGACGCAAAGTGATCAGGGCACGCTACCGGGATAAGCTGGAAAATCATTTTGGCCAGAAAGTGGCTAGCGAAGCGCAAGGCAGAGAAGCAGGACGATCCGGAATATATGCTGATTCAGTACCCAAGAGGACCGATTGTCATTCACAAAGCATTGATGACGCAAGCAGCTGATGTGTTTTCATTTTTGCTGTGGCTGTTTTCGTCCTATCCTGCCGCGCTACTACGGCGACAGTTTCACGCCCAAGTTGTCCGGTTGCTGGCTGAGAGGGCTTGCAAGTTGCAACGGGGTGAGACAATTAATTCGTTACAACAGACAAATTTCCTTTGACCAGGTCACGCATCGCAACGTGGAGAACATGTCCTGTCAAAATACGTGGCATAACAGCATCATTTTCGATCAAGCATTGTGTTTGAATCGGTGCAAGCCCTCTTGGTTCATCCCGACTGCAGTTTACAGCTGCCTCCATGCATGCACGGCCATGGCGTCCTGTCTTGACGTCAATTCGCTCAAGATAATTCATTTGCACGGACATTTTGCTGGTTGAGCGCAAGGGACGTGCTACACAGAGCCAGCTTCCAAGAAAAAAGGCACCAGCTTCTTGAGCCACTATTTGGACTCGGGACTTGCACAGCAAAACAAAACACAAAACAACATTTACACTCAGCATCGCTTTCCAACTCCTGGCTCTCCCACCGCCAAGAGGGCCTGAATCCAGAGGTACTTGTATTAGTGTGGAGGATATGAGAGGTCTGTCTCCTTGAAGTGGTGGACTGCCAAGGGTGGTGTCCAGAAAACACCACTTCCCTCAGCCCGGTGCCCATATGACCACTCTTGGCACCCAATTTGCACGCCCAAACGGAACAAACCGTGGAAAAACGGTCTTCAGAACGCCTCTGCGCAGTTGCAAGCTCTCTTTTTACCGTGCTCGGACGTTCGCTGTCTTAATGAGGGAAGCAGCCCATAAGATCAGGTTAGGTTATTTTTAGCCTTTTAGGTTATAGCGAACCTAAGGCAAAATTTCTAACTATTAGTTAACTTTTTCTAACTTAAATTAGGTTGTATGTTGTTACCTAAAAAATAACCCATTTTTTAGGTAACCTTTTTTCGATCCTTTTTTGGTTAATTTTTGAACCTTTACAAACAAAAAGCATGCCTTTTGTGTTCATATTTTGATGCTTGTTTCATTGCGTCTTTGCCAAAACAGTGCACACGATCTCTTTTCTTCTTTGCTGTGCTTTCTTATGCACCCAATAGATCAGGTTAGACAATTTTCTGCCTAATAGTTAATAGCCAAATAGTTAATAGTCAGTTTCCTAACTATTTAGTTAATAGTCAATTTCCTAATTTCCAATAGTTAATAGTCAATAGCCTATATACATCATGCGATCGATCTCCGTGACTTGAGAAAAGTTCAAAAGGAGATCCCGGAATGAAACGAAAGAGCCAGGTCCTGGGCCCCACTGGTGGCCAGGGTGTTGCACCTGATCGATTTCGATACAACAGCCTCTAGGCATCGGTTCTGCGGTTTGTATTTTAAACGGTTCTACGGTTCATATTATAAACGGTTCCACGGTTCTACTGTTTTATTTTTTGATTTTGTGGCGGTTCGGTTCGGTTGTAGAGGTAAACTTTCCAATAATCGGAGGTTCATATTTTAAGAGCCATACCACTGTAAACTGCCACTTTCCGCCCCGTTGCAGGCGATTGACTTCGAAGATGAAAGCCTCTCAAGAGGTGGTCCTTCTTGGTATCCTTCCTTGCTGCCGTTGTTGGTGGTCCTCCTTGCTGGTACTTCCTTGGTGGTGTTCCCTTGGTGGTCCTCCTTGGCGTTTTTTTTTCCTTGGTGGTTTTCCATGGTGATGTCCTTCCTTGATGGTGTTGGCGCCCTCCTTTGGTGGTGTTCCCTTGGTGGTCACACAGTTTTTCCTTCAAGGTTTGATCTGTTTTACTACGTTTTTTTAGCGGGCTGTAATCCTGATGATGCGGGGGCTGAAGAAATACCTGGCAGAGCTCAATCTCCCACCACATGAAGTAAGCCTACCGCAAATGAGACTGGGATATTCCTTTTGCTTGCTACGGTTGGAAAAGGGGATGCAGCCACAACCTTCCTCCTCAGTCAAAGTTCGGAACTCCTGCATGGAAGAAATCACTTTGGTTTTTCAAGCCCTCAGACTTGCGTTTTGAACAGGACATGTGCGTTTTGAGCGATGAGCTTGCAGTGATTCTGTGGACGCGGCTTAGGTGGCCCTGTGCCAACATCCATCAAAGACATCCGCTTCCTCGCAGGATGCGATGTGAGCAGGTCCAGCACACAGCCAGCCGCCGGCTGTGCTCCCACAAGACGGACAAGCCTCACCTTCTGCCAGCCACTTTCCTCCCACACCTGCTTCTGAGGATGCGGGCAAATAGGATGGGCAGCCCAGCAACTTCGCGAGCTCGGCGTGGCTGAGGTATTGCATATGTCCAGGCGGCTTGGTGTCGAGCCTTGAGTCCGAAGTCTTTGTCGCGAACTCCGGGCTCCAGACCCTGGATCTTGCGGCGCATGGCTCTTAAGCCTCGAGGCGCGCCTCTGCACCTGCGCCTTTGGCTTCCGACGTCAATGACGTAAAGACGGCCTTGGCCTCAACTTGCGCAAGAAACCGACAAGGCAAGCGGGATCACATAGAACATATATGGCTTTATTGGAACTTCAGAGCTAACACTCCGGTGCCGGCGGTTGACGTCGCGAAGCGACCAGAATACCAATTCTGTTTAATGATTCTTTCTGCATTTTTGGATGGCGAAATTCCAGGACTTGATGCTTAAATCCAACGTTTGGTTGTTCAATTCCCATCTATTCGAATTCTTGATACTTAAATTCCATTGTTTGATGTGTAAAATCCGACTCTTTGATGGTTCAGTTCCCATTCAACCCCACAAAACCCCGCTTGTCCTCGTCCTCATCCATTTCAGTGTCGCCACCTGAGCAAATGCAGCCGCCATGTCCGTGTTCGGGCAGTTGGGATATTTGGAGATATTCAATCGACCACAACCACAATGGAGATATAAGAACTCATCATTTTTATGGGGATGTTGCTGGGAAATCTATGCTTATCTCCGTATATCAATTTCCGCAAGATGTGGGATGGCAACACCCTTTATCGTCATCAGAACATGGACAAACTATCGTCTAAACTGGCAATGGTGTTCCCGACTTTGAAACAGCTAACACATGATTCTGCACAAGTTCAGTTTGTGTTTGCAAAACAGGGATTCCCATACTGGATTTTGATAATCCATGATAATCCCATGGCTCATATCCATAGAGGGTAGTATTCCATCAATAAGTTTTTTGGAACTTCCCCAATTTGCGTTGTGAAACTTCCCAAATCTCTCCCAAATTTTGGAGAGGACATCCCCGATGGGCAGACCCATCACGCGAGTGAAATTTCATGCCAAAACCTTCAAATTCCTCAACCTCCGAAAAGCCCTCCAAATCCCACGGTGTCTTTCAATTCTTTCTCAGATTCATCCAAATCCAAATCTCAGAAAAAAATATACTAAATCCCGCATGAATACTCCACTCATATCCCATCGTATCCACTTCAAACACAACGGCTCGTGAACGCTTCGGCTCCGTAGCTCCGTGGCTCCCGGCTGCTTCGGCTTTCCCTTGGCGCCTGGACAAAAGGCATTGGCGCTTCGGCCTTTTCATGGAAATTTTAGGCCACTTTTTGGTATGTTGAAACCTTTTCAAACCTCTTGAAACCTTTTGATACCTATTGAAACCTCTTGAAACCTTTTTTTATACCTATTGAAACCTATTGAAACTTGTTGAAACCTATTGAAACATAGTGAAAGCTATTTGAACCTTTTGAAACCCCTTGAAACCTCTTGAACCCACCTGAACAGGGTAAGACCTATTGAATCCTCTTGAAACCTCTATTGGAACCTATTGAAAACTTTTGAAACCTATTGAACCCTTTTGAAACCTCTTGAAACCTTTTGAAATCGCTTGAACCTATTGAAACCTCTTTATACCTATTGGAACCTTTTGAAACATCTCGAAACCATTTGAAAGCTCCTAAAACCTATTGAAACCTTTTGAAACGTACTGAAGCCTATTGAACCCCCTTCAAACATGCTAAAACCTGTTGAAACCTATTGAAACCACCTGAGACATCTTGAAACCTATTGGAACCTTTTGAAACCTATTGAAAAACCTTTGAAACTTGTTGAAACCTACTGAAACCTACTTGAACCTTTCAAACCCATTGAAACTTTTTGAATCCCCTTGAAACCTATTGAAACCTATTAAAACCTGTTGAAACCTCTTGAAACCTTTTGTGCAACTTGTTGAAACCTGTTGAAACCTTGATGCCTATTGAAACCTTGTGAAACCTCTGGAAACTTCTTGAAACGGATTAAAACCTATGGTAACATTTTTTGAAACCTATTGAAACTTATTGAAACCTCTTGCAACCTGCGGTGATTGATCAATCAGAACGAACAAATGAACACGGAAGGGATGCATGTGTGGCTTGCAAAAGCCGCACGGTCACCTGCAGCTGTGCGGTGGGAGCGCGGCCGATGCATGGTACAGTTGGCGTACTTCGAAGAAGAGGACGTCGTTCGGAAACGATCTTCGGAACCAGCTATAAAACAATGGACAAAAGGCACAGCCTCCCCGACCCGGACGGCTGGGGACAACACACGGCTAAGGCTATCTATGTCAAATTCCACGACGCCAGGCATTCGACTGATCCGTGCATCCGCAAAGGTGATGATTTTGGTTTTCGCGGGGGGGTTGGGGGGCTGAAAAACACGACAAAGCAATCATTTCAGCGGATTCTGCACCAGATGGCTTGGAACCCCCTAGTTTAAGGATATATGTTGGCTGTCAAGGTGACCAGGTAGCCTTTGGAAATTGAATTAATTCAAATCGAGAAGTAGACGCTGATGCTAAAATGTATCAGTTGACCGTGTAATCATTGGTGATATGATTCTCGTTTCAGCGTGCAAAGCAAACAGCCTTTGACACCACCATGCCGACATGAGAAGTTTACCTAAAGAGGTGGGTGATAGAGCTGTTTTTACTGTACATTTTCTCTGATGGCTCAGTAGCCAAAATCAGTAACTCAATGAAGGCATCAATATAAAATGTGGAGGAGTGAAAGCTGTGCCAATGGATGCTTGGCAGGGTGAAAATCTCCCAGGAACCCAAGAAACAGGAAAACAAAAAACACAAAAAAATGAGCAACTGACATTGTTGGACTGACAAGGTGGCAAAAACCTCGAGAAAACCAAAAAAACAAACAGTTTCGACCCATGGAGAGGGTCTGAGGAGAAGCTGGACAGGTGACATGGGGTGAAACGTTTTTGTTTTTTTTGTTTTTTCCATGGGTTTTGGGGCATTCTTGGGCCAAAGGGCACAAACCTCGAGAAAATCAAAAAAAACAAAAGTTTCGACCCATGGAGAAGGTCTGAGGAGAAGCTGGACTGGCGACACGGGGTGAAACTTTTTTTGTTTGTTTTTTTTTGTGTTTCCATGAGTTTTGGGGCATTCTTGGGCCAAGGTGGCAAAAACTTCGAGAAAACAAAAAACAAACAAAACAAAAAGTTTCGACCCATGGAGAGGGTCTGAGGAAGTTTTGGTTTTGCCATGGTTTTGGACCAGTTTTTTCTTCTTTCAGAATTTGGAGTGTTTGTATGAGAGTTTGGGATAGATCCAAGCTCCAGGAATGGAAGCAGATCAGCAGACAGGATGATTTTAAGCAGACAGTGCAAAACATGCGCGTTTCTACAATGTGCGCGCCTTCACCCCCCATCATCCTCCCTTCTGTTTGTTCAAATATAAAGTTACATGTAAGTTTAAAAACAGAAAACATACATATAACATACATACATATATATATATATATATACGTATGTAAATATAGAGAGACAGACAGAGAGAGACAGAGAGAGAGAGAGAGAGCAAGATGGCATATCGAAATATAATGGCCGCGACCTTTCAAGTTGCAAAATGCATTTTCTTGGTGACGCAAAGTGCATGGAAATCAGAAGCCCGCCGGACAGCAAAATATTCACCCTGCCTTTCAAAAAAGGACGTGTCCATCAGGCCGCTTCCCTGCTTGCACAGCAGCCAGAAGCAGTGCAGAAATGGTCAGGCATGTAGCTCTTCCAGACCAAGGTTTTGAACACCTTGGTCCGGAAGAGCTTTAATCGGCACAGGTTGCAGAAATTCTTGAGCCAACGCAGCTCAAAGCGCTCCAACCTTCATTCAACCATGCCGCGTGCACATCTGCCCTTTTTCGAACATCCAAACCTCTTGGCTCAGCTAAACCAGGCGGTCAAAAAAATAACAAACTTACCACAAAGTCCGCCGGCTTTCCCTAATTTTATCTCTCTGTCAAGGCTTACCGCCTCTTTCCCTCTTGAAACCTCTTGAAACTTGTTGAAACCTCTTGAAACTTTTTGAAACCTCTTGAAACCTATTGAAACCTCTTGAAACTTTTTGAAACCTCTTGAAACCTCTTGAAACTTTTTGAAACCTCTTGAAACCTATTGAATCCGCTTGAAACCTATTGAGACCTATTATATAAAACCTATTGAAACCTCGTGAAACCTCTTGAAACCTCTTGAAACTTTTTGAAACCTCTTGAAACCTCTTGAAACCTATTGCAACCTATGGTTTTGGGACTCCTCCATTTTAAGAAACTCCCATTGAACATCATGAACTGGAAACAAACCATCCTTAAATTTGCTACCGATCATGTTTATGCAAATCACTACTCCAAATTTATGCAAATGATGGGTTCAACCCCCCATGTTTTGTTGCTTAAAAATAAGAAGTAACCACCCCGTGGATTCGGCGTTTCTAGTTCATTTTCGTTTGGAATAACAAGACATCATCAGCAAATCCAGGTTTCATCACTATTCAACCACTATTTTAAACCACTTTTATAAACCATTATTGCACCACTATGGACCATATTTAACCACTACGTAACCATCACATTCCCATATTTTTGACCATGCTTTTCATCGTGCCTGCGCCCGCGCCGCCCGCGCCAGCGCCCGCTGCTGCGCGGCGGGGGAAGGAGCTGCTGCCTTCCAAGTGTTAGATGTTGAGCCAACCATTTTCCTCCCTTTTTTTAAAAAAGGTGAGAAACAAATGGTGGAAAAGTGGTGGGCAAATGGTGGACAAATAGTGGAATTTTATTAAAATGCTGGAAAAATGGTGGAAAAATCAGGGAACATGTGATTCGCTGGAAAACATGTTGAAACATTGATGGTTAAGTATGGATTCTGCGGGAAAAATTGCGTGACAATAGGATAGCCATAGGATTGAACCATCAACTAATGTGGGTTATAATTGGGATAATGGGAATAATAACGTATATATTTGGGGATGGGTCAATACCTTTTATTAATTAGATTGTACCTAAAAATGTGGAGGATACACATTACCAGGTGAGCACCAGGGGATTCCATAGGTTTTTCGAAGCCATTTATCCATCATTTTTTTATCACATTGACTGGTGAAAAAATGGGATAAAACATGATAAAACATGATAAAAATGGGATAAAACGGAAAATTTCATAGCCATCTTTCCATCTTTCAACAACAAACAGGCTATCGCCATCCTCCTTCGGGCGACCCCACAGCATCCACAGCATCCACAGCATCCACAGCCCCCCCCGACGGCCCGATCTCTCCGGCCCGCGCACCGTGCCACTGGGAGCACTAATAGATGGCCTGTGCGCTGTGGATCATGAGGTATCGATGATTCTGATAGGTATCTTAATTATCAATGGATTTTTTAATAATCATAGGTCAGATGTAATTCTGATAGTCATAGGTAATTCTGATAGTCATTAAATTAATTCTCAATCATTGGTCATGATGTATGATGATGTCATTTAATGATGATGAATATTGATGAATGATGTATGATGCCTGTTCTTTCCCTCCTTGTTCTACACCTTGTTTAGCCAGCCATACTTGGAGGGTCATCCCACTGTCCTTATTCCTTCATATCATGTGCAATTACCCCGCAATCCCATTGTATTCCCATGGTAGGTTCCCAGTTTCACAACTCAATGAGCTGATCCCCAAAGCTTGCCTTGGAGACAGCTGCGCCTGACCAGATGTTGAACCAATGGAAAAGCCTGTTGTAGCTCTTGTTCTATAATTACTCTATATGTTGATTTTCTTCTTCTATACATGTGTATTATGGATACATTTTGAATTTCATCACACACAGTTAAACTTTGGGATTTCACGGCTTGCTGAAAGTCGTGGTAAAGTCCCAGCGGGGTACCTATGGTGGTTCCAGCAAAAAGTGAGAAATGGATAGAAATTGCGGTGGTTTTGATGGTTTTTGCAAACTCATGGAAAGCAGTTTCACTGCTCCAATGTGAGCCCTGCCAAGCATTTCATGGGCTCACATAAAGGGGGGCGTGGCAAAACTTGGCAAAACTGGGGGTCCATCGGATGTCCCCAGTTAGATAACCTGGCGATACACCAATTCCTGCTGAAATCACAAGAGACTCTTCACGAGTTATCTCACTGTGGTAAACCATGGTAAGCCAAGTATCCAACCATCCCCAAGTCATCAAAACATTCCAACAGCCGGATGGTTTTTTGACCATCCCATGACGGGGCCTTGTCCTCGGCCCTATAGGACGCACCCGACTCCTCGATCTGCTGCCTGGCGACTCAAGCTGAAAAGTGGAGCTTGCTGTGGTCAATTACTATGAGATTTATGGTGATCCTATGGTGATATATGGTGGTTAATCAATTTCATATGATACTGGGGGGGCTGGGGGGTCTGAAAATAGTGAATATATCTGTATCTATCCTCAATGTATGGTCACTTCAATGAGGAAATGATGAGTCACCAGCGTAGTTGGGATCCAAATTCTGGTATTTTTGTGGTACCAATTGGTAGGCCAATTACTTCTCCATACGCTTCACTTGGTTTTTTTAAACCCACCCGGAGCAGCATGGTTTCAACTATCGGGATGATGCTCCTGACAATTACATCAATGGCGTTGACCGGAACTGACCAGGCTGTTTTGCCTTTAAACGACATCAATACGTGGTATTCAGAATCGTAGGTCATGGATGATCATGGCTATTTCCCAATGACATCATCCAGATATGGTTTTTTGTTTTTGTTGAATCGCTCCGAAAGGCTAATAGGTAATGACTCATGACCTTTTAATTGCCTAGTTATATATATAATATACGTATATGATGTAAATGTATATCAGTGTATATCCACAATACCCACATTGATCCATGGCTTATTGACCGCTTACTGCAAAACACATCCAAGTAGCTTGGTGGGGTAGTTGAAGGGAAGGTTTGCTGAAGAGATAAACCACATGAAGAAAGCAAACATTGATCAAAGGTTAAAGAAACCGCATGAAATCATCACTGCAAATTCTAAACCTAGAGAATTCCTGAGTTGTAAACTTCGAATGTCAAGTTACCCAATTTCTGGAGGTTGAGAAACTCAATTTTAGGTCTGTAAAACCAATGATAAAACCTGAGCCAGGGATGCTCATGGGATCAACATCATCCTGGATCGCAGATTGTGCCCTTCCATGCCCTGGTGATTGGAGTTTGGGAGATATCTTCTCCCTGATATAAAATAATTACCCTTCTAGAAACATGTTGGGTGCCATTGATGGGGTGGTTATAGTTTATGGGATTTTCAATAGAAGTAGCAAAGATGGATGTCATGTGCCATATATATATATATACTGTATATATGTGTTCATATGTGTTCACACCAAAAGAAACCTCACCTTTTTCCCCAGATGCTGAACCAGGCCGAGGGCCTTCAAACCCCCCTCCCCTTGACCTTCTGACTTGCACATCCAAGCACCACAGCGGCACTTTGGTGATGTGCGCCTGAAGTCAAAACCACTGCCATGTGAACATCAAATTGGCTGGGTCCGATGGGTTAAAAAACAATAAAAAACACACATGTGTTTCAAAATAAGAACATATAATATGGTTGAAGAAACCATGTTCCCCAATTTTTCTTGGCCATAAATTATACAATTGGGGTATCCCCCAGTTTTGGACCCGAACCCAAATGATGCTTCCCTTCTGACATCCATTCATCATGGTAACCATGGGTTCGAGCAACGTTGCAGTCCTCTGGCTAAGAAATGGTGAAACCATGCGGAAGCAGCCATATATGGTCATAGTTCACAAGCCTGAAATAAAATGAGATACATAAGGCGTTCTGGTGGTTTTTAACCTATCCTGAAAATGTCAGTGATCTCAGCCAATCATGCCTGTTGTATGGTTGAAAGACACTAAATATCTGAAACCACCAACCAGGTTTCTGCTGCCGAACCCAGCTTGGCCCCCGCGCTGCGTTGACAGTAAGAACCTGAAGCCCACCAGGTGGGGGAAATCGCAGTGGTCAACTGGTTTTTTTGTCCCCTGAAAATTGAAAAATCTCCAAAGAAGTCCTGGTTTGGAGATCGAATCTCCTGATTTTTTCTGGGGGATCTGGGCAGTTCTCCGCCCCTTTCCATCGCCATTTTTGGGCGCGCCTCGGAGCCGGGACCTGAGGCAGCCATCAATGAAATACCTGAAGGACCTGAAGTGCCATTGCTGGCCCAACTATTGAGGGTTAAGTATGGCTAAGTATGGCTAAGTATGGCTAAGTATGGCTAAGTATGGCTAAGTGTAAGATGAGAAGGGATTGCTGAAGACGATTTTGGTCTAATGAGAACAGAAAGTTGTGCGCTTCTTTGGGGCTTCCCCGAGTGATGTTGTTGAAATCTGAATTCACCATCAACAATCCCTGGGCACAGCATCCCCTGCCACCAAACGAAATCCGGAAAACTGCAGAAACTACTCGTCACGTTGCCAATGCATGCATGGACTTAAGACCATTGTCAAGATGACATCTCTGCATTGTTTTGACCTGTTTCGGTCATACGCCGGTCTCTCTTTGAATCTTGGGTGGAATGCTGCTCAAAGTGTCCAATCAATCTCTGGTTTTGGCCCAACATTGGATTCATATCATGGCAACTTCTGGACATTATAACAACAAGCAATAACTACTTCTTAGCTGGCAGTATGCCCTTAAAATCAGCTGAAGATTGACCCCTTCACTAGTCGCTTTACCTTTGTATCCCAGATGTACCAGTACATTCTTACTGTCTTGAACAAAAGCTGCATGTGAGCTGGATCAAAAATCATCGAAGTAACCCAAACACACCAATCAAAGCCTTTGAATAACTCTCATCTTGCGGTCACATCCCCATTGGTTTTACAATGGAAATATTAACGCTTTACCCACACATATTCCGCCTTGTCATTTTCAGTATGCTAATGAGTGTAGATTAATGATATAGCAATATCACATATTCACCGACCAAAAAACAAAAAATCACCCAACATGATGGACAATAACTGGGGCGCAAAGCCCAAAAAAGTTCCAAAGATTTTGTATCCATAAAGGTGGGGCCCCCACCTTAACCAAGTCTTGGTGAACTGTTGGAACTGTTGGCATTGCAAAGTCCACCTTTTGTCAAGTTCATTGTCCCATTTGCAAAAGGAAATATCCATGGGGACAATCGTGATTGTCCCATTTCATGGCTTGTAAAGTTAATCTGGTTGGTGGTTAAAAAACCATCTTGAAAAATGATGGAGTTCGGAAATATGGGAAGAATGACATCCCATATATGAAATGGAAAATAAAAGTTATGTTCCAAACCACCAACCAGTATATCATACTATATCATTATCATTCTATAATTATCCCCAATGATATTCCTGTAAATCCCCATTATTGATGGTTAAATAACCACATGGTTCCCATTCGAAAAGTTCATTCACCAGCCACGTTTGATCCGGCTCTATCCACTGAGGGCAGCTCCAGTGGAGCGGACCTGTTGAATGCGAAGCCATTGTCCCACCTTGACCTCGTGGCGAAAATTTGGAGAAAAACATGGGATTTTCATGGATTTTCATGGATGAGGTCCAAACTGTTGGAGAAATTGATTCTGATGGATTGTCCAGACATCCATGATATCATGATATCACCCAGCAGGAAGATTCCCGGGGGATGGTCCCTCTGCAGAAATTCCACTCGGGGGATGCTCCGTGTTGTTGGAAACAAACCTCCAACTGATCACAGTTTGAAGAGGTTTCAATGAAATAAAGTCTGAGATTCTGTTGGACATCACACAATCATCCTTCAAGTTGGGATCGAACTCCATCCAACGTCCCCAGCCCCCGTCCCCGTTCACTGAAGTCAAGATGTCAAGATCCGTTTTTGTCTCCATTTCCGATGGTGAAGTCCACATGTCTGACATGTCTGATGGTTGCCAATGACTGATGGTAAAACGTGGTTTTTTCATGCGATTCATGAAACTCTGTGGCCCGCCCATCCCATCTTTTTCGCCTCTTTGTGTGAAAAGATTTCGCAACAGCAACTGCTACTGCTTGGTGTCTGGACCATGAACATCCATCTTCGCCGAATGTGCCCATCTCGGAAATCGAATCGAAAAAACAACGTCAAGTCAAGTAACTCCCAAACAAAGATGAAAAAAACATGGGGAACAGTGTCAGTCGTCCTTTAAAGTTTTAAAGCACCCAAATGACAAATCCGATTATTTTACATCAGCCACTGTGCCAATGCGCTCTGAACTTCATGGCTTTGTCTGCTGGGGTACCCCAATATCTATCTCCATGGTTTGATGGCGACGACTGGATGTGCCAATGGGTATCGTGACTGGATGGAAAGCTCCATGACAAATCCACGTCAGCAAACTCACGGATCAAAGTCCTAATCTCTTGATCAGCTCCTGGTTACTTTCCGGCAGCAGATGCTGAATTCGTTTCACCTTCTCCTGCGCTCGTGAAACATGTCCCATGTTGAGGCCCCATTCGTATGGGGTAATATCTCCAATAAACACGGAATATCCCGTTTATCGAAAATCCACCAGTCCAGCAACCATTTACCATTTACCATCCCAGTATGTCCCACTGTTTACCATCAAATCCAGTAGCTCAATCCCGAAAAAACACACACACACACACGCACGCAAAAAAAAAGCTGCTCATTTACAAAGATTTACCCAAATTTCACCCCAAATATCAGCCCCAAAAATATCCTTGATGTTTCCATGTTTAATGACTATAAAACCCCTATATTCCCTCTAGTATGACTGGTAAGTCCCTATTATTATATAAGCTTTATTAACCATTTTCAACAAAACAGTGTCCCACCATTATTAAGTACTATTAACCATTATTAACCATTATTAACCATTAATATTAACCATGATTAACCGTTATTAACCAGTATTAAACATTATTAACCGTGACAGTATTAACCATTATTAACCAGTATTAACCATATGATTGACCCATAACTATAACACATTAACATGTATTCACATGTATTCAGCACATGATTGTCCGCACACTATTAACCATTCTTGACCATTCAGTTCTTCTCTTACTCCAACAAAAACAAAACAAAGACCAACACCTGCTGATTTACCAATTTACCCAGATCTCCCCCCAAAAATATCCACTCCCAATTCTCCATGATCTTTCCATATCTTTCCCATCTCCAGAAACATCCTGGTTGGTGGTATACCTGCCCCTCTGAAAAATATGCTCGTCAATTGGGATGATGAATTATTCCCAATATATGGAAAGTCATTCCAAATTCCATAGTTCCAGTCACCACCAACCAGAGTATAGATCTATGAAGTCCATATTCAGATATATTTTCTTCGTCCCATTCACCCATTAATAGCTGGTGAACATCAAAATAGCTGGGATTTATGGATGTTCATCCCACTAAAAATGTATCTATAGGTATTGACCCATAGCCATATTAAGTCCCTATTGTTGATGGGAAAATTCCATGGTTCCAAGCTGTTCCAACGTTGCATCAGTTGATCTCCTGCCATCCCAACAGTTGGATCAGCTCCATGAAGGCCTCGTCGCAGCTCTTTTCCCCCGTCCAGACGTCTTGCACCGCCCAGGAGCCATAGCGGATGCCCAGATCTTGTCCCACCTGGGGAATCTCAGAGTTGGAATCCAACTTTTGGAAAAAAAATGGTTAATAATTGTTAATAATGGTTGAATACATGTTAATATGTTATAGTTATGGGTCAATAATATGGTTGATAATGGTTAATAAAGGTAAATGATGGCTAATAATGATGGTTAATGGTTGTTAGTAATGGTGGTTTTTATAACCGGTTAATCATGGTTAATCATGGATAATGGTTTGTCTGTGCCATATGGAAAATTGATGTGCCAGATTTTCTTGCAGAGGTTCCCTACGATTTCCAGAGGTTTCATTCCAACTTGGGGAATTATGGAACCCAGTGTTTAAAATATGCCATAGTTTTTTTTTCGAAAAAATAGGGGAACCTCTGGAAAATTGATGTTGGTCAGACAATTTCATGACTATTTGTCTTTCAGTTTTCTTGGAAAACTTGGGGTCAGGTGTCAAAAGTAGAAAACTAAACATGTTCAAAAATGTTCAAAACATATTTAGATCATGTGATTGTTCTGGAAAAAGAAATGAATGCAGCAACCAGCCACCGGCTCTTTGTTCACAATGAGTCGACAGCAAGTGGAAGGCACGTAATTCACCACGGAATTGGCAGGCGAAACCACCTGAAGCTGGACTGAAATGCGGCTTCATAGGCGCACCCTCCAGTAAACAACCAAGGGAATTAATTACTGGAAAATTCTCCATTCACAAACACTAGAGCTTAGGTTTGTCTGAAAATAGGGTATACCCCAAAATATAATCATATTCCCCTTAAGACTTATCATGTTACTTATAATTAGGGTATTACTAAACACCAGTTATCATGTTCCCCAAATCGAATAGTTTATATTAGTTTATCATAGTTTATCCCGTTAAAACTTCTATAATGTGGTTCTCCTTCGAACTGCTATACTTTTGGGGGTATACCCCCAGCAACGCCACGGCGCCAAGGATGTGCCAGCCACGATCAACAAATCGGCTTCATCCAGTGCCGGGAGCTCTTCAAAAAACCTGGGATTGAACCAGCGCGGGTTTACCATCTGGTGAAATGACATTCACAGCAATAGCCATGGAAAGATCCACCATGCTATTAATAGGTAAACCGAAACCATCATAAACCATCTATTTCTATGGGCATAAATGGGCCATCGAAAAACCATGGCGAACTGTTAGTCATAACCAGATGGTATGTGAAGAAAAGAAGATCTTGGGACCCATCCGACGTGGTACTGAAGTAAGTGATGATGATCAAGCAATGGCATCTGAAACCCCTTTGGAACCTGGGCCTACCCAGGAAAACTCAGCATGAAAAAAAACGTGGACCCTCTGGTAATGTAACATAACGATGGAAAACTAGGCATTTAGAGATGAGTTACCTATTTGATCCTATTTAAAAATAGAGAATCATGGTGGTTTCCACAGCTATGTTAAATTAACAGATGGTAATCCAAATCAAAAGTTCAGAGTTTCAACAGGTCGGTCCTGTGAAGTGACCATCTAAATCAATCTGCTGTGGGCTGGGCACCTAGAAGTTGTGTCATGTTGTCATGCAACGATACAAACCACAAGTCCAATCCTTGTTACAGTAAGGAGATTTTGTCACTCTTGATACCCTCTGACTCTGGTAATTTATGGTGGCAACTGAAAATCCTGCACAAGCAAAGTTGCTTATATTAATATATAACCATTTTTGAATTAATGATGAACATGTGGGGATTTCACGGTCAGAGTAGATTGAAATTTTGGTGGAAGGTGTTTATTCGATGGTAGTTGGAGTTGGAGAACTAAGAGGCCGCAAACTTTCACCCAGGGATGGCCGATCTAAATGCACTGAAAACATGTTGCTTCTATCATGTATCTGGGCAAACTACTATACCCTCTGGTAATTTAACATAGCTATTGAACATTGCCATTTATAGTGAGTTTTCCCATTAAAAATGGTGAATTTCCATAGTTATGTTAATTTACCAGAGGGTATATACATGTCCTAAATGTCAGAAAGACGTCAATATTTGGACAATCCCAACTACTAAGCATCATTTTGGGTGACCTCGTTGTCAGGTCGCCGCAAAATGCCCTGAAACTTGCGGAAAATGTTTGTGGAGAATCCCTGGAATCCTGGATGCAGCATTTCAGTGACGTCACAGTGAGCTTGTCATGATCCGAAGATGTTGATATCCCATCATTATTCCAGAATATTCCAGATATCAGGTATTATATCCCCAGTCGTATTCACACCCCAGTGCATCCAATCAAATCCATGGGGTCCGAAACTGACCTGCAACGGAGATGACACAGTGATTTTTGGAGGGTATGGGCACTTGCGCGGTGAACACGGTCGTGGTGACAGTTTCAAGCTGTCAAAAAACATAGCGAACTGGGAAAATCATTGATATATATATATATTATATAAATTATATATATATTATATATTGTATATATATTATATATATTATATATATATTATATATATATATTATATATATATATTTATCTAAATGCCAGCTACTTGAACAGGTTTCGACATGCTCGGGCTGAATCATCCATTGAAGCCAACACTGAACATCGTCCCCAGCAACAGTCCTTTTCACTGTAAACACCGCTGCCATTGGCCGTGCAACATCTGCTACGCACAGTCAATTGGGGATGGGTCAAAACCCTGGTACCGTGCCGTGAACCCCAAGTCATAGCTGGGATTTATGGATGTATCTATAAGGCCCATAGTCAATTGGCTACAAATCCCAGACTTGAACCCTGACTCCGGTGCTGTCACCACCACAGCCTGGAGAGCCCCATGTCACGACGCTGCCATCTGCCAAAATTGCAGCAAAAGCGAACCGTGTGGCATGGATCTGCTGGACATTCCTGAGCTGATCCCTGACTCTGGTGCTGTCACCACCATAACGCGGATGACCCCATGTCACAACGCTGCCATCTGCCAAAATTGCAGCAAAAGCTAAACTTGTGGCATGGATCTGCTGGACATTCCTGAGCTGATCCCTGACTCTGGTGCTTCGAGCGCCCCATGTCACGACGCTGCCATCTGCCAAAATTGCAGCAAAAGCGTAGCGTGTGGCATGGATCTGCTGGACATTCCTGAGCTGATCCCTGACTCTGGTGCTGTCCCCACCAGTGTTTCGATCGCCCCATGTCACAACGCTGCCATCTGCCAAAATTGCAGCAAAAGCGCTATCTGTGGCATGGATCTGCTGGACATTCCTGAGCTGATCCCTGACTCTGGTGCTGTCCCCACCAGTGTTTCGATCGCCCCATGTCACAACGCTGCCATCTGCCAAAATTGCAGCAAAAGCGCTATGTGTGGCATGGATCTGCTGGACATTCCTGAGCTGATCCCTGACTCTGGTGCTGTCCCCACCAGTGTTTCGATCGCCCCATGTCACGACGCTGCCATCTGCCAAAATTGCAGCAAAAGCGTTATCTGTGGCATGGATCTGCTGGACATTCCTGAGCTGATCCCTGACTCTGGTGCTGTCACCACCATAAAGCGGATCACCCCATGTCACAACGCTGCCATCTGCCAAAATTGCAGCAAAAGCTAAACTTGTGGCATGGATCTGCTGGACATTCCTGAGCTGATCCCTGACTCCGGTGCTGTCACCACCAGGCGTATCGCCCCATGTCACAACGCTGCCATCTGCCAAAATTGCAGCAAAAGCGAACCGTGTGGCATGGATCTGCTGGACATTCCTGAGCTGATCCCTGACTCTGGTGCTGTCACCACCATAACGCGGATGACCCCATGTCACGACGCTGCCATCTGCCAAAATTGCAGCAAAAGCTAAACTTGTGGCATGGATCTGCTGGACATTCCTGAGCTGATCCCTGACTCTGGTGCTGTCACCACCAAAGCCTGGAGAGCCCCATGTGACAATCCTGTTTCCTCCAACACGCCACAAAACCATTGCAGCACTGGTTGCAGCTACTTTGAGCTGCTGTGCAACAGCAGTAACGCTGTCTCCACTTTGAAGCCCGGAGACTTGAAGAGGTTCTGTTGGATTCAAGAGCCTCCCATCTGGGGCAGCAAGCGTGAGGAAGCCTTGCCCCAAAGACTGCTGCGCAGCCAGTTTCAAATCCAAAACAGTGCCTTCCAGTGGAAGTGATAGAGCTGCACAACGGCCGCTGGGCAACGACACATTCAGTTGCAGGGTTTTCGACTCCTCGGTATTGCTTTCTGGCAACCCCTCAACCTCTTGGGCCTCGTTGATCAATTTGTGCCTTGTGTTTTCAGGTTCCATAGCGAATGCGGCTACTTTTGCAGCTGGCTCTGCTAAATCTTGTAATGATCCACAACGAGACACTTGCAACTTGTGCCACCTATGGTGGATAAGGAGAATGCTGGCTATACCATGCTAGAATGGATTTGAACACCTTTGGTTACAGTATCAATCGCAAAAGGTTCAAAGTGTGCCTGCAGACTACGCATTTGAAAAACAAGATGGCTGCGAAAAGAATTTGACTAGCAAACAATCCATCTGAAATGAATGATGTGGAGCTATCACTTGTCCCAAAAATACTGTGAGTACCCTGCGGTGCTCAAACATCGCTTTTAAAGAAAACATGTCGTAAAACTCTCAGCTTTTCCCCAAACCTATCAGTTTTTTCCCCCTGTTTTTAGTGATCATCCACCAGCATCAAGTCATCAGCACGTCCTCGGATTGCCAAGCAACGCCCCTGGGAGGCTACTCCCAAAGAGCACCGTGTTCGGCTTCACCAAAGCTTTGTTGCAGGACGGACATCGGATTTCACTGGATTCCTGGATTTCACACTGCAAATGGCAACTTGGATTTCCAATTTTTTGGGATCAAAAATATGAGGGGCTACATCAATTTCAAATGATGTTCTGGGAGCATATATAGAGCTGGTCCCAACCACAGCTGATGTCCAAACAGTTTGTTTCTGGATGGGGTATACAGCTCATCCCCTGGTTTCAACCCCAATGGTCCCAGCTTTTCGCATTGAAACATCAACATGTTGTGGTGTATCACTGTTTGGAGCCCATCCCCCAGTCATGGACATTTTTTTTTTTCAATGTCTGCAGCTTGTGTTTCAGCTGCGTCAAACCACCGAAATCACGAAATCTAAGAAATGTTGACCTAGCAAAATGCATGAAAAAATGATGAAGAATTATGATGTGGCCACAAAAAGTGGAAGGTGGTGACCAACATTTGGGTTATGTGACTCATGGGATGTCCCCAGCATCGGACACACACCTGACTGGAAAATCATCAGGTTGTTCTGTTGAACAACTGCGAATTTTCCATGAAACCATGTTTGTCCAAGGAGGTATCCCTCTAGTTGAACCACATTTGATTCTGAGTTGTATCCACATGTTTCGTCATATTCCCATTTGTTGGAAAGTTGACCATAAGAATGCTGGCCTTACCCAGATGGGCATGCCCAAATGCATTTCTTCAATGGTCATTTGGGGGCCGAACACCCCACTTCTGGACTAATTCATTTTAGGAGTTGTTTTTTGCCATTTTGTTCATTGGGTATTGCGGGAAACCATTGTTTTAACCCCCAGATATATGCGGATTTTCCCCTCCAACAATCAATCGCTTTGTCCAAACACAAAAAACCAAACAAGTGGTTTGGAACCGCATTTTCCCCATCAAATTTGTTGCTGTTGGGGGCCATATCCCGTTTCCAGACACCCAATGACATTCCCATGTTGTTCCCATGTTGTACCATGATATTCGCCCTAAAAACAGAGTAGATCACATCAAATCACATCAAATCACTAAATCATACACTATTCCCATCATACAGTCATACATGACTATATATGACAATATGATAGTTTAGATGAGAATATTATATATATATAGTAAATCAATTTACAGTACATCCCACACCTTAATCTTCATCCCATGAAACATCCCGTCCGTCCTTTGGCGCCGTGGGGTCCACGTTGTAGATATCTTTGATTTGCGTCTTCACCTTCTGGCAGAAAACGTCGAAGGGCACCTCTCTTCCGCAGCCTTCGCAGCTGACGTTGGCGATGCTGCCATGGACGTTGGTCACCAGCTGGCGCTTGATGCCTGGGCTGCAACGCTGCGCAGCCCAGGTGAAAGACGAGGTGCGTCTTTAAGATGATCTTGAGTTGGTAGTTGGATGTAGTTCGTGATTTTTTGGGGTCAAGAATAAATCTTGGATGTGATGATGCTTTGGCTGGAAAGTGGGGATCTTTTCGGCTTTAGATGGGTTGGTTTCAATATAAATGTGTCCCTGCAATTGTTCGTGGGGTGGTTCAATAATCTGGGATGGTGGTTCAAAATTAGATCGAAACTTCCATTCATCAGTGTTGCTCCCCGGCCACCACAGGTACAATTTGGGATTAATTTGGGTGAATCGAGAGTTAAAATCCGTTAAAATTACCCATTTAGTTTACCGGACTTGTGGTTTATGTTATAATAAATTTAATTTTATATAATATACTTTAAATAATATAATATTAATATAATATAATATTAATATAATATAATACATATATATACCCATAGATCGGATAGGTTGGAGCAAGCGAATCTTCATGAGGTGATATTGGGAAAATCTTCGACTTTCCAAAGTTTTAGCATCGAATTCAGATTCCTGACATGTTTCCTGGGATGGTTACTGACAATCAGCGGATTGATTTCAGGGAAACTTGATGATTAAAAACCATTGCTTTTAACATCAAATCTATAGGGGATTCCTGTAAGTTGTCCTTTCAACCAATTCTACGATTGGATACTAAGCTCAAAAAAAGTTACATCTTTGGGCAATAGAACGGTTTTAATATCTTATAGAATTAGATACCCAAAAACCAACTTCGAAATCTCCTGGAACCGGCGACTACTCGCCAAACAATGGGGATCCAGGCCTGTCTGGTAGTCCAGGCCATCGATGTTTTGGGTGAAGACCCGTTTCAGTAGGCCCTCCTCTTCCAGGAACTTCCTAGGACGCGAAACGGTGAAACATCGCTGGTTGCGTGCTGTGAAAATCATGGAGAAACCATTGGTTTTTGTGGGTGAAAAAGTTAAAAATGGTGAAACATTGTGTTTCACCATGTGAACCACAAAAAAATCAACTCAAAAGAACAGAAAGAATCAAAAAGATACAAAAACCACTAATCTACGATGTGCGAAAGCTTGATATACCCAGTTTTTCGGACCAAAACTCCTTGTGGAACCTTGGACCCCCCGAGGCCATGACGGTGGCTCTCCCATTGGACCTTTGACCCCCTTCGAATGGGGTTTCGATATGTTCTTCGTTTCAAAAAAGGGCGGTTAAAACATGTTAAAACACTATATCCTGCACAAAAAAAGATCTCAAATCCATTGCCACTGAAGATCGAAAAAAAAATGGAAAGAAGTTCACAAATTGACCAACGAAGCGTCATAAACCAATGAGATATCGTGGCCTTCCACTGCTGACTTTGGACACCCAAGATGAAAGGCCGTCGCACTTCCATGTAGGGAAACTGGTTCTGGAAGAACATCTCCTTCGGCGATCCACGTCCCCGTTGCAACAATTTAATTCAACCTTCCAAAAGAACATCCTTCAGCCCCATCTCAACCTCGATCTCCATATATCTACATCATTCTGAATGATCCAGGTAAAATCCATCGAACCCTCCGTCCAACCCTTCCTAAAAATGTCCTCATCCGCAACTCCTCAACCATTTCCCAACCATTTCCCAACCATTTCCCAACCCCTCTCCCTGGTGACCACGTGCACCGGATCCGCCCGCATCATCCGCCGCTGCGTCTCCGTGGCCGTCAGCAGCTCGGGCCGCAGCGAGTCGTACATGCCGCCGGGCGAGCGGAAGTCCGGGATGCCGGCGCCCGTGGAGACGCCCGCGCCGGTGAGGCAAAAGATGGAGCGGCAGCCTGGGGACCATGGCTGGGGGTGTCCTGATTCCCCAAGAGCTGGATGGGTTTGAAGGTAAAATCTGAAATGTGGGGGTAGTTGCCCCATTTTAGGAAACCGGTGTGTCTGAAAATGGGGTATACCTTGCAGTTGTAGCCATTGTTCATAGGGAAAATGATGATTCACCAGTGGCAAACAAAGGAATAGCCTTTTTTCAGATATGTGCCATGGTCAAGCTAAGTCAAGCTACACTCAGTACATTTCCTGTTGATCCATAGCCATGACATGTGTGAAACCTTACCATGGATATACCGATAGCCTATTGTCATATTTTGGAACATGGGGAAAACGGAATGGATTATCCACAGTGATATTTTTGAAATCACTAACGGTTTCATATCCATCTTCTGGCATCTGGGGAAGGTACCTGGAGGATCATCCAATTGTAAGTGGTTAGTTTTCCTGGTCAGATTCGTTCCCGATTCCTGGTCGGTTCTCCCATTTCTCGGGTTATAACCTGTGATAACCCCAGCAACCAGTTTCTAGGGTGATCCTCTAAGCATGGAGATGATGGCGGAGAAATTGTGCGGACAAAAAAATGTTTGGAAAAATTGTGGGGACCTGACATTTGGGGATGATTCGGATGATTCATGACTGGAAAAGTAGGGGAAATCGTGAGAAAAATGTTGGAATTTGGGGATGAGGATGGTGGAAAATGTTGAGGGTAAGATTCGGAGAGAGTTTGATGGATGGGACAAAGCTTGGGGAAGATGTTTAGAAAATGGTGAAGAAATTTGTTGGGGAAAATGGCTCAGGGGAATCTGGGGATGGTGTGGCAGAATTTGTTTATGTTTTTTTTGGAACATCTTTGGAATATTCAAAAAAAAATCCAGCTGAGCAGCGTCCAGACTTGATAAACTCTGCGATCCCAGCCAAGGACAAGGGCTCCAGGACCGGTTTGGCACACATGGTGAGATGATCGAGGCAAGTGGCGCAGGCCATCAGACAGCTCGCTACGAGGAGTCGGCGTCGAAACACTTGGTTGGTCGAACCAACCATCCGTGGTGTCGTTGGGAGATCTTCACACTAGGACTAGGTGACTAGTAGTGACTAGGTAGGATGGAACATACGGGAATCATTTGAGAATAAACATTAACAAAATGTTGAAACATTCGCAGATGGCGATAGCAAGTGACATGTTGAAAACGGCTGCAATCATCGACTCGTGTTTCTTCTTGCTGGGATCATCTCAATGCTGAACCTTCGACCCATGCTGTTTGCCAAACTCGTACATTCCCAAATTTTGAATACCAAATCTCAACCAGTTCTTGGCTCAACCATCTGTTTTCGCTGCTAAGATCGGCACTGAATGGTACCTGAATGTGGTACCTGAAAATGTTCATTCCATCCACAACTATCAGATTGTTGCATATTGAAAATGCCACAAATGGGGATACCTAATTTTCAGCCACACTCAAGTATCATATTGCTGCTTTGTAGTTACAGTAATCACGACTAGATTTATATCCACATCGTATTCGCACTATGTTAAGCTATGTTCCCCCGAAATCACATTCCCATGAAATCCCAAAAAAATAAAGTCCTTCTTAAATCCCATTAGTCAACTCCCATTAGTCCCCCACTAAATCCCCTGAAATCTGGTTTTCCCATGTTCAATTCACCATTTTCCTCGCCACCCAGCCAACTTTGGGTTCCCAAGCATCGCTGGCCAGCCACTTTGCTGCCAATGCCGGCTGCGACACCTGAGGATCTGCCCATTGAGCCACTTGTCACTGGTTGTGCTTGTGGAAATCCTCCAAGTATACAATGAACATATCGGTTATGAATGGCTATGATGGGTATATCATGGTATATCATCAAAATCTATCCAAATATGGGCCTTAACCAACACAAGGGGTAAAACTGTGTAACAATATCGATGTATAACTGTATAACATTGTATAACCGTATAGCCGACAAGGGATGGGAATGTAATAATGAACGTATCTCATGGATGTATATATATATATATTATAGAGATATATATGGGCTAGAAAACCATGGTATACCATGGCTATATTATGTGGCTACTGAAAATAGCGTACCATGATACCCCAAAATCCACTATTCACAGTGATACTGTGAATTCATAGTAATTCATGTTCCGCATGAAAATCTGCATTGGTGCAACAAAATGTCAAATACACCCATGTGGAGTCTTATGGAAAATACCCATGCTGTTATACATGTGTTCCAGTTCCTACTTGGGATTCACTTTTTTATTCATTGAACCTGGTTCCGTCGAGCTGAAAAACCTCTCCCCAAGTCATGGTTGAGCGCAAGGCATCGAGGCCTTGGTAAGCGTCAAGCTGATGGGTGAAACATGGTGAAACTGTAAGGTCATGGAGTGGCTATGTGGCTATGGTGATGGATTTAGAGTTTCTGAGTGCTTTTTTTCCATGGCAATTCATGAAGATTTTCCGGATGAGGTCTACAATACCTCGTGATGTTGTTGTTTTGGACTGTCAATACGTGGTGAGATACCTTCTGAAGAAATCTGCAAGTGAGTTTGTCTCCACAGGTTTCTACAACCTCGCAACCAAGCCCCTGGGGAACGGGTCAAACACTGAAAGCCATGGAAACATCATCCATTCATCATCCATTCCATCTTTGAGGTCCACGGCTGATGGATGGGATGGAGCCATCCGTGACCACCAGCCGCAAGCGCGGCACCGACTCCACTTGCAACACCTGGTACCCAGCCAGTTTCATGGGGGGTTCAAGCTAGAATTACCCATAGTTTGGGCCGGTTAACAGGTAACTACTCCAACTTGTGGCAATTTTTGGGTAACTTGAAGTTGACCAAGATTTTTCACGCCCATTTTTTTTAGGAATTTGAAGTGCCGGAAGCACGTGCGCCCCACTGTTACTCACCTGGCCAGCATAGCACAAGTGCTGACCATAGAAGTGGCAGTGGGTCACCAAAATATCCCTATTGTCTTATATATTATTATATAATGGATTCTTATTATGGGATTATTATATATCCCATAGATAATATTATCCCTATCTCACTATGATATAATCTATATCACCTTATTGTATTATTATAAAGATTATATCCCCATTATGTATACAGATTCTCATCCCAGATTCAACAACATAACAACGATCCGATGGCTGACTCACTCAGTAGCTCCAACTCGCGCGGCCGTTGGCGGTGAAACCGGCCTGCACGATGAGATCCCTCTGGGAAGAGCTCTCCAAGAGATCCCGCAGCATCACCAAATACCTGCAACGGGATGCCACACGGCTCGAAGGACCGGTCGATGTCTGAACAAAACATGTCCCAAATGGTTGAAGAAGGACTGTGGTCATCATATGTCTGTCGGTACATGGGAAAATATTAAGAACATGATGCCTAATAACTTAAAACTAGAACATCATGTTTTCTATTACCATCTTTTCTAGAACAGTACCCATTGTAATTATAATAGATTGTAATCAGTAAACGGGTATTCTTACGCGTTTTCAATGAACAGAACATCCTGTTCAGTCGGACACCAAAAAAAATGTGCTCCCCATGTTCTGATCATTTCTGCCCAAGATTTATTTTAAATTATATAGATTACAGATTACACTATATGGTGTTCTTGTCATTGGATGTCATTTTGCTAGTGATTCTAAGAAACAAAGATTCAATGTGTTTCTAAACGTAGATTCGAAATAAACAAAATCCACACTTATTCCATGAGGGTTAAGAATGAATACAACAATTGTATGTACAGTTTTTTTGTAATTCATCCCATCCCCCTAATAATAAACACCACCCCAGAAATTCCACATTCCATTGGGACCATAATTCCACATTCCATTGGAGAATTCCATGGGTGTGATACCATGGTTTTTTATAGGAACATCATTGAAACCATGTTTTTTTTATGGGAGAATTCCACATTCCATTGGGACCATACCATGGGGAATTGTAGGGCCAAGTCACTGGGACATGGTTTCCTTCGAGAGCCTCTGCTGGACCCAGGCCTGCACAGGCGCTGCTTTGTTTTGGTGACGAAGTCGTCAACATGAGGAATGGAAGGGTTGAATAATTTCTGGCAGTTTAGTTGGTTTTATGTTGGTTGTTTTTATATGTGTCAGTGGATTTCATCAAGTAAACATGAGGTAAAATGAGCCAGGGCTCATTTCACAAGTGGCTACTGGAGATGAACTCAAAGAAATCAGCAAAGGTGCCACTTTTGGTTGGCCATGCCTTCACTTTGTTGGGAGATCATTTGGGTTTCAATGGACATTCCAATAGTTTGGGATCTCTCGGGATGGTTCTTTTGGTGGTGGAATTGACTACGGTCCCAATACCTGTCCCGTTGGCACCTGAAAGCCCATGGTTTAATGGCGCTGCATCTGCTGAAACCTTACCTTTTTTTGTCTACATCCATATCATGTGGGATATTGGCGAATGTATTATAGTTCTTTGAATAGAAGGAAACCCATGGAAACCCCATTCACTGAATCGTCTTTCCCCACCTCTGCCCGCATCCTTTTTTTCCTCACTTCAGCATCACTTTGGAGGTCCACCTCCCCAGCATGATCTGAAACCGCGCATCCACGTCCTCCCCGAGCATCAGCAGCGTCAGGTGCCGCCGCCCCTGCGCATCCACGAAGCGCATCAGCCCGGGCGCCGTGTCCTCGGAGTCCTGCAGCTCAATGGTGCTGATGGCGTCGGCATCCAACTTCAACTGGAAGCTGCCGTCCAACGACCTGAAAAAAGAGGGGGATCTGGGATGGAGATGGGAAAACCCATGGAAAAACAGATCATCTCTGTTTGGAATTCAAGAATGTTGGAAACAATTCATATTTTGGGGGGGCAAAAAGATCTGAAAACAAAAATGACTTGGTGGGCATGTTGGTCATCAGCCGCTGGGGAATGGGCGATGTTGATCCCCACACCTTGGGATCCCAAACTTGCATCCCACTGCTTGGTGAATCTGCCAAAAAAAATACCCAAAAACTCGGATGATCTAAAATGATCTAAACTGCTACAAATCTTCAAAAACTCCAGACTTCAAAATTTGCCCATTACTGAATCCTTCAAGTAGACTCCACTATGTCATATCCCATCCTTATTAAATCCCCATTAAATCCCATCAAATTAGATCCATTTTAAATCCATATTAAAATCACCATCCAATCCCATGAAATCGCCATGTTTTCTTGGGAGATCACCACCGGTGCCTCATCTGCAGCACGCTGCGCCCCTTGGGCGACCGCTGCACACTGATCTCCGTGCGCCCCGCGCGCAGATCCGCCGTGGCCTCGACGATCGCCAGGCCGTTGACGACGTAGCGACAGGGCGTCAGCTGGGCGGTTTCGAAGAGGAACTCGGCCAGGTGTTGGGCACCACCTGGCAGTGAAGGTAGCTAATCTAACTTACACCGGTGAAATCTAACATAGCGTTTTTTTAGCCCTGGCATCAACTCACAAACATAGCATCTGGCTACGTTGTCAACCCTGGGGATTTGGAGAAAGTGATCATTTGGGTGATTTCTGCCAACACCTGCTAACATAGCCTCTGTTTCCGTCCTCCCAATATTTGGCATTCCCCAGGACGTGGGTAAAAGAAATGTACCAGAATAAGCTAACATAGCTGTCTGGAGACTTGTCACAGCTTGGAACCACCAAATGGAAAGTGCTATGTTTGCATCAAACTCCACGGAAAACATGTTTTAGAAAACAGGAAACCGAACACATCAATCAATCAATCCAAAATGAAAGTACCCCTGGTTGCTATGTTAGGTTGTCTCTTTTGAGTCTCCAGCCGACCAGATCAAACCAAAACTGTTTTTGGATGCCTTTCTGGGGGTCACCCTTACTGGGCCCAAAAAAGCTTCAAAACGAACAATTTTACATAATAGATTGAATATGGAAAAAACTCCTGGTCGATGTTGCCAATCTGGCTACTTGCTGCCATGATGATTATGATGTACTACTATTGGAGGTTTTGGGAACCCTGGGCAAATGCTATGTTAGTAGTCCTGTTGCCAAAACTTTGGTTTCGGATTGAAAATCATGACTGGCACAACTGTTTTTGGATGTCTTCCTGGGGCTCACCCTTGCTGGACCCAAAAAAGCTTCAAAATCAACAATTTTACAAAATAGATTGAATAAGAAAAAACTCCTGGTCGATGTTGCCAATCTGGCTACTTGCTGCCATGATGATTATAATTATGATTTACTATTGGAGGTTTTGGGAACCCTGAGCAAATGCTATGTTAGCAATCCTGTTGCCAAGACTTTGGAAATTATGACTGGCACAACTGTTTTTGGATGCCTTCCTGGGGCTCACCCTTACTGGACCCAAAAAAGCTTCAAAATCAACAATTTTACAAAATAGATTGAATAAGGAAAAAACTCCTGGTCGATGTTGCCAATCTGGCTACTTGCTGCCATGATGATTATGATGTACTATTGGAGGTTTTGGGAACCCTGGGCAAATGCTATGTTAGCAATCCTGTTGCCAAAATCTGGTTTGGATTGACAATCGTGACTGGCACAACTGTTTTTGGATGCCTTCCTGGGGCTCACCCTTACTGGACCCAAAAAAGCTTCAAAACCTACAATTTTTCAAAATAGATTGAATAAGGAGAAAACTCCTGGTCGATGTTGCCAATCTGGCTACTTGCTGCCATGATGGTTATGATGTGCTATTGGAGGTTTTGGGAACCCTGGGCAAATGCTATGTTAGCAATCCTGTTGCCAAAACTTTGGAAATTAATACTGGCACAACTGTTTTTGGATGTCTTCCTGGGGCTCACCCTTACTGGACCCACAAAAGCTTCAAAACCAACAATTTTTCAAATAGATTGAATAAGGAAAAAACTCCTGGTCGATGTTGCCAATCTGGCTACTTGCTGCCATGATGATTATGATGAACTATTGGAGGTTTTGGGAACCCTGAGCAAATGCTATGTTAGTAATCCTGTTGCCAAAACTCTGGTGTGGATTGAAAATCATGACTGGCACAACTGTTTTTGGATGTCTTCCTGGGGCTCACCCTTACTGGACCCACAAAAGCTTCAAAACAACAACAATTTTACAAAATAGATTGAATAAGGAAAAAACTCCTGGTCGATGTTGCCAATCTGGCTACTTGCTGCCATGATGATTATGATGTGCTATTGGAGGTTTTGGGAACCCTGGGCAAATGCTATGTTAGCAAACCTGTTGCCAAAACTTTGGTTTGGATTGAAATTCATGACTGGCACAACTGTTTTTGGATGTCTTCCTGGGGCTCACCCTTACTGGACCCAAAAAAGCTTCAAAACGAACAATTTTACATATATAATAGATTGAATAAGGAAAAAACTCCTGGTCGATGTTGCCAATCTGGCTACTTGCTGCCATGATGATTATGATGTGCTATTGGAGTTTTGGGAACCCTGGGCAAATGCTATGTTAGCAATCCTGTTGCCAAAACTTTGGAAATTATGACTGGCACGCCTGTTTTTGGATGCCTTCCTGGGGCTCACCCTTACTAGACCCAAAAAAGCTTCAAAATCAACACTTTTACATAATAGATTGAATAAGGAAAAAACTCCTGGTCGATGTTGCCAATCCGGCTGCTTGCTGCCATGATGATGAAGATGATGATGATGATGACGATGATGATGATGATGATGATGTGGTTGGTAATTGGAAGTTTTGGGAACCCTGGGCGAATGCTATGTTAGCAATCCTGCTGCCAAAACTTTGGTTTCTATTGAAAATCATGACTGGCACGACTGTTTTTGGATGTCTTCCTGAGGCTCACCCTTGCTGGACCCACAAAAGCTTCAAAACCAACATTTTTTTCAAAATAGATTGAATAAGGAAAAAACTCCTGGTCGATGTTGCCACTCTGGCTACTTGCTGCCATGATGATTATGATGTGCTATTGGAGGTTTTGGGAACCCTGGGCAAATGCTATGTTAGCAATCCTGTTGCCAAGACTCTAGTTTGGATTGAAAATCATGACTGGCACAACTGTTTTTGGATGTGTTCCTGGGGCTCACCCTTACTCGACCCAAAAAAGCTTCAAAACGAACAATTTTACATAATAGATTGAATAAGGAAAAAACTCCTGGTCGATGTTGCCAATCTGGCTCCTTGCTGCCATGATGATTATGATGTACTATTGGAGGTTTTGGGAACCCTGGGCAAATGCTATGTTAGCAATCCTGTTGCCAAAACTCTGGTTTGGATTGAAAATCATGACTGGCACAACTGTTTTTGCATGTCTTCATGGGGCTCACCCTTACTGGACCCAAAAAAAAATCAAAACGAACAGTTTTACATAATAGATTGAATAAGGAAAAAAACCCTGGTCGATGTTGCCAATCTGGCTACTTGCTGCCATGATGATTATGATGTACTATTGGAGGTTTTGGGAACCCTGGGCAAATGCTATGTTAGTAGTCCTGTTGCCAAAACTTTGGAAATCATGACTGGCACAACTGTTTTTGGATGTCTTCCTGGGGCTCACCCTTACTGGACCCAAAAAAGCTTCAAAACGAACAATTTTAATCGATTGAATATGGAAAAAACTCCTGGTCGATGTTGCCAATCTGGCTACTTGCTGCCATGATGATGATGATGATGATGATGATGATGATGTACTATTGGAGGTTTTGGGAACCCTGCGCAAATGCTATGTTAGTAGCCTCCTTGGTCTCACAACCTTTCCGCCAACGCGCTCGCGCGTTAGCGGAAAACGATTCGTTGCATTTGGATCACTCGTTGTTTTTCGCAACAGGGCTGCTACTACTACTACTGCTACTACTACTACTACTACTTCACACGCGCCAAGTTAGCACCAAAATGTCCATGTCACACCATGTGTCCCCAATGCCAAGTTAGTTGAATCTCAGCCCCAAAACCAAAACACTAACATAGCGAGAAAAAAAAAACTTTCAACAGGTAAGATTTCACGAGAGTAGATCCTTTTTGTTGGGGGTTCCTCAAATCCCTAGTCTGATTATTCTGATTCCTTCAGTTTTTTTTTGGGTTGGTTTCAATCCCCATGTTGGTTCCGTTCCAATTTTTGCTGGCGTTCCATGGCAAAATCGGAAAAGTTATCCCAACAATGGAAGCACCTCCCGGCGTTCGTCGCTGCTGTGGCGTCAAGCCCCCCCAGGCACTGCGCGCGCCGCGCGCGCCCCGCCCAGCGTCGTGGGGCCACCAGGGGTGCCCAGTGAAGCACTGCACGGCGCAGGCTGAGAGTCCCAACAGCAGGAGGCGACCATAGAAATTCTCCATGAGGATTGTTTTTTCTCCGAAGAAAGATTAGAGTCCGGAAGAGTCTAAGATATTCACCCCTGCAAAAGATTAGATTTGTTTGAATACAATGAAATATGTTCAACCTTGACCTCAAGAATTGTGTCTAACCCAAGAGTACGGAAATTTGCCGACAAATTGGAGGTAAAGCGATGATTTCTTATCCCCTGTTCGTCACCAGATGAACTGACGCATATCATTGAATTGCTGGTATACAGACTTGAGGTATAGGGGGTCGTAATTCCGTATGGCAATGTAAGGATCCTTGTTGTGGATTGTAGTTATTTCCCGGCACACCAGGCAGGCTCACAACCCCCCATAACATCCATAACTAATTGAAGTCCAGGCAGTGTCTGAAATTAAGTGGCTTTGCCACTTCAAATCAAAGACCTCAAATTGCGGCTTTGTATCCCCATGTGTTTCCTTAAACATCTAGGCTGATGTTGCCAAATGGCATTCAATGGCCCCGACTGGCATCTGGAGTGGTCCGAGAAAAGAACTTATCAAAATGTCAACTTGATTGACTCACCTTGTTGTCGGAGTTACTTCAAATACCCCAATAATGTGATTATATATTCATGGTTATTCCCAATACTTCAAAATGCAAGCACTTGGGGATATCTCATGGCTGTGATGGAATATTGGCAATATGGCCCTGGCCCTTAAGCCTGAGAAACTGCGAATGAAATCTGGTGGCGCCTATGCCCCTCCAAATCATGTTGGTTCCAAACCCAAATCGACCCATGATTGCTTGCTGGTACCCCCCAGTGTGCAAAGATTCCCACATTTTATGTAAAACATGATTTACAAAACCATTGACGTTGGGTCCTTTTTGTGAGAAGGTCATGTAGGGGTGTCTCAATAAACTGGATACCCAACAATAAACATGTTTTATCATCATGGTTTTGATCGAAACAATTGCAATGTTTGTGGTATCCACAAGACTGATAGAACCCCCCTACTGAGTAAAACCTCCACAGCCTCACCGGAAACCACAGCTCTACCAAGATCACATGCACAGGGCAGCAACCAACAAGGGATGTACCCAAACAATTACCGATCACTTCTGCTTGCGCCTCCATTCTCCAAGAAAATGCGCCCTTTGCCCAAAAAGATTGCAAAACCAAAAAATGGAGGCGTCAAAACCGGAAAAACTTACTTGATGTATAATATCAAGCACGATTTGTATTCAAAATTCCCTTGCCTTTGTATATTACATTTCCCAAAACCGATCTTTTTGAAACTGGTTGTTTGACAAGCGCTAACAGTTATTTGCACACGGGGTGTCGTTAGCAATGATCAAAACTCAACAATTGGAAGATTTGTGCTCGCGAAGGTCATCTAGGAAAACCATCTCAGACATGCTGTTGTTATGCCTGCACCGAATGCCCTGAGATGATACGTGTTTTATTTTGGGTTGAACCATGCACCAGCATCATGGCATCAGCAACAAGCCCCACTTTCTCACAAAAAAAAAAAAACGCGCGCTTGAGTTGAATAGTTTGGCTGCACGGGTTTCGCAGGAACCACACATTGCGTTAAAAATTGTTTGGCCCAGCCACTGTCACATGGCCTCTCAACTGTGCGGGATCTCAACCTCCGCGACTCTATTCCGGACAGACGAAATAAATTCAGGGCTAAATCCTTTGTATGGCAATCCGACATGACATGCAGTCAGGAGACCACATGCATCCAGCATGAAGGCATTCGGAGGCTTGTGGTTGCACAAACTCGGTGTTTCATGGATATCACCAAGCCTCCCTTCAAGGGGCACATCATCGATGCACATGCGAGGCTCAGATATGCTGCGCGTGCACTCCAGGAAGTAAACCGTTTGCAGCTGCTGCTTTCCATCGCGAAGAAAGAGCTGCTTGGTTTCACAAATCACGCGCGATACTTCAACATGACCAATCTCCTTCGGAATCGTTTGAACATGCGCATATTGGACTTCTGCAAGGAAAACCAAGCACTCCAGGCTGGGGCACTTTGCTTGAATCTGCAACAGCGGCATGCATACGAGGCGCATGCCAGGGACGCTGCTGGCACGTTCTCTAATCAGCTCATTGCCAGCAAATGTCTTTGGGAGTGGCACCACCAATTCCTTCAACTTTGGAAGAGATTGCAAGTGAGGAAACATCTGTTCTGGGACCACAAAATCTCTGTCACTCGTAGCGACCCTGTTTGACAACTGCAGCTGCAGGCGCTCCATGGTGTGGGAATGGCGGTTCAAGAACTGTGTGATTCCATCACAATCTTCCCTGTACAGCACATCCCCACGTAGCCTCAGTCGCCGCAACCGCGGCAGCGTTGTAGATTCCCAGACTTCGATGAAGGCAAAATCGCCTCGGTGAGCATCATGGTCCCAAGGGTGCCAATTCAGGAAGAGTGTCTCGAGCTGCTGCGCCTCTCAAGAACAAGGGTCAAATACAACCACTTTTCCCTACTTTTCCTATCACAATGGAAACGGTCATGCAAATGACTGGAGCACACATGCAGCAGGGTTGAGTAGGATCAAGTACTGTCAAGTGCCCCCTGATTTTGTATCTCCAAGCTACGCTGACCAATGACTGACACATGAAACTCTCAAACTCTCCCATTGATTCTGGTCTGGCACTCTGTGGATCCCCTTAGCTTTGCTCAGACTCTACCCAGCTGGCCTGTCTCAACGCACGTGCAACGCACTCTCCAAACTCTTCATGGTCAAAACGTATCAGGTAATCACCAGCAGAAAGCTCCAAATGGCGGAGACGCCCAAAGACTTCTCTAACGAAGTCGTTGATCGGAAAACGATCTGGAGGGGGCGCAGCCTGAAGTTCCAGAGTCTCGAGACTGTTACATCGATAAAGGTGGTGGAAGTAGACTTCAAAGCGCTCGGCATTGATATCATCGTCTAGAACTTGGCTACGGTCTGGCTCGGCCAGAACAACTGACTTGAAGATGACACGTTTGAGTGTCGATGAGTTCAAGTCGATCAAGCGCCACACTTTTCCACCATCCCAATCAAAATGTTTCCTGCCAAGTGGCTGCGGGAGAGGCGTCAGAATGAACTCAGTCTCTTCCTGAATAACCAGCTCCTCTAGGTGTCTGTGTTCAAACAGACCTCCAAAGTGATCATGATGCCAGTGCTTGTCCAGCACAATCTTCTTCAAGTTCTTTCGAAACCTGTGCATTTGGCGTCCCCAGAACGCTGATGATTGACAAACTCTAGCTGCTAGTACCCTCTACAACATCTTTCTACAATTCTACAACATCCTGTCTGGTGTTTGATCAAAGCATATGCCAAAGCAACGTGGCCACGCGTAAGCGATAGCCCTTGCTGCAGCTTGCAAGACTGGAGTTTCCACTAGCACCCAGCCAGCCCAAGATCTCAAGGCCGCAAAGCTGGGGCGCATCAAGCTGCTCGCTGAACAGCGCCGAGAGGTTGAAAGATCTTGCCATCGGAACGAGTGGATTCTGAACTCGGCAATTGCCGCCTACGGCACTATGAAAAAATATGGCAAACCAGCTACAAATTTGAGGATGGTCTTTATCACCTATGTAATTATGGTAATATTGGTAATATTGGGATGGCTATGGCATTGGGATGGCTATGGCGTTGGGTTTACATGGCTTTATCACATCAGACATCCATTCGCCTTCACATCACTCTGCTTCATGATGAGGGTTGGTAGTGTCTGAAACGTGGAAACCTTCTGCCGGCCACAACACTGACAGGTTGCGAAAGAAGCATGTTCGATCATCTCTGAATGAACTGGTCAATGGTGAGTGGCCCGGTTCAAAGTGAAGTATCTCTCCCCACTGACCTCGTTTATAACTCCAGGGTCTTAATTTTAATGGTATGTCTAATGATTTGTATGTACAACAACTGGTAGTTATACATTCATAACTGGCAGTTTTGGCCCATCACAGCCCATCAGAATTGCATGTTCCTTGCGTAACTCCAGCAGGATCAGCCACACCTGCAGCTGCCGCACACGCGCACGATCTGCGGGAACCAGGGTGTGCGTCTCTCCTGTCCGCTTCTCGGGTTCTCGTCAGATGGGGATGGGTCATGGGTCGGCAGAAATTGGGTCATGGGTCACCCCATTGGATGGCAATTGAATAGAGAAAATGATAAGAATCCAGAGAATGAGGGTTAACTATATTAACTTGTTTTGGGTTAACTATATTAACTTGTTTTGAGGCAAACCCATCTGGCCATGTTTTCAGTTGGAAAAGGCGATAATACCAGGATTCAGATTCTAAGGGCACTTCTTGAATGGCAAACCCACCACAGCAATCGTCCAATGGACAGATTCAAAAATCACCATAGGTCCGATAGGTCCTGACATAAAGAGAATCCGGAATAATCCACATAATGTATCCCATTATAAAAATATCTATTCAGGTTGAATAATCATACCTTTTACTCATTAACAGTGACAATTGATCATATAGATAGTGATAATGTGGTAATAATGTGGTGAATATGTGCTGATAATGTGGTGAAAATGTGGTGATAATGTGGTGATAATGTGGTGATATTCTCTAGATTTCTCTAGTCATATCCCACATATTCTCGCTTTCATTTCTGGTCCAGTCGTCCTATCCCACTGGGCTTCAGACCCTGGATGCCCCCTCAGTTTCACGGGGCTCCATCGGCTTTGCCCACATCGAAGTGTTAGTGAAAACAGGAGGGTCATATTCTAAAAATGGATGTTCAATCATCAAAATACCCTCTGGTAAACTAACATAGCTATTGAAAATGGCCATTTATAGTGATTTTTCCCATTAAAAATGATGATGTTCCATAGTTATGTTAGTTCACCAGAGGGTGTCAAACATCAACTTCATAATATGAATCATGGAAAAACATGAACCATCCATTGTTAAACTTCCACTTCACCGGATCATATGAAAAACGAAAAATTCTCCAAACGAAACCGTGGTGGAAGGAATTACAATCTATAAACTGAGGAGCCCCATCTGCAGCAAAAAGGGTGAATCTAGTCTTTTCCCAGAAAAAATAGCTCCACTTTAACCATAAAAAAACCCACAGATTCTGATGATCTCTCCAATGACCATTGTTCTCCCATCTAAAGCTGGATTATGACCATCACTATCCAGCTACTAAGCCATTACATACCGTGATTCATCCCATCCCATCGCTTCGCAGGGCGACAGTGCGGAACTTGAGCGTCGTCCGCGTCTGCCGCGTCTGCCTTTAAGAGAGCATCGGTGTGACGAAACGCCAGAAAAACATAGAAATGCCATGGTTGCTTAAATTGTGTCTGAATGTTGGGATTCACATGGATATATATATATATATACATACGTATACATATACATATACATATACATATACATATACATATATATACATATACATATATTACGGATATATTGCGGGTTGCTGCAAGGTTTCAGCCAGCCCGGGTTGAAAGTTGGAGCTTCAGCGCCGAGGGCCATCTATACCATGGCTATGTTAAATAACCAGATGGCATATAATATCATATAATATCATATAATATCATATAATATCATATAATATCATATAATATCATATAATATCATATAATATCGTATAATATCGTATAATATCATATAACATCATATAACATCATATAATATCATATAATATCATATAATATCATATAATATCATAAAATATCACACAATATCACACAATATCATATAATATCATATAATATCATATAAATTCATATAAATTCATATAATATCATATAATATCATATAATATCATATAATATCACATAATATCATATAATATCACACAATATGATATAATATCATATAATATCATATAATATCATATAGAATCATATAATATCATATAATATCATATAATATCATATAGTATCATATAATATCATATAATATCATATACTATCATATAATATCATATAATATCATGTAATATCATATAATATCATATAATATCATATAATATCATATAATATCATATAATATCATATAATATCATATAATATCGTATAGAATCATATAATATCATATAATATCATATAATATCATATAGAATCATATAATATCATATAATATCATATACTATCATATAATATCATATAATATCATATAATATCATATCATATCATATAATATCAAATAATATCATATAATATCATATAATATCATATAATATCATATAATATCATATAATATCACACAATATGATATAATATCATATAATATCATATAATATCATATAGAATCATATAATATCATATAATATCATATAATATCATATAGTATCATATAATATCATATAATATCATATACTATCATATAATATCATATAATATCATATAATATCATATGATATCATATAATATCATATAATATCATATAATATCAAATAAAATCATATAATATCATATAATATCACACAATATCACACAATATCACATAATATCATATAATATCATATAGAATCATATAATATCATATAATATCATATAATATCATATAATATCATATAATATCATATGATATCATATCATATCATATAATATCAAATAATATCACACAATATCATATAATATCAAATAAGATCATATACTATCATATACTATCATATACTATCATATACTATCATATACTATCGTATACTATCGTATGATATCATATGAAATCATATGATATCATATGATATCATATCATATCATATCATATGATATCATATCATATCATATAATATCATATAATATCACACAATATCATATAATATCATATAATATCAAAAAATATCATTTACTATCATATACTATCATATACTAACGTATACTATCATATACTATCATTTACTATCATATACTATCATATACTATCGTATGATATCGTATGATATCAAATGATATCATATGATATCATATGATATCATATAATATCATATAAATTCATATAATATCATATAATTATCATATAATATCATATAATATCATATAATATCACACAATATCACACAATATGATATAATATCATATAATATCATATAATATCATATAATATCATATAATATCACACAATATCACACAATATGATATAATATCATATAATATCATATAGAATCATATAATATCATATAATATCATATAATATCATATAGTATCATATAATATCATATAATATCATATACTATCATATAATATCATATAATATCATATAATATCATATAATATCATATGATATCATATAATATCATATAATATCATATAATATCATATAATATCACACAATATCACACAATATCATATAATATCATATAATATCATATAGAATCATATAATATCATATAATATCATATAATATCATATAATATCACTAAATATGGTATATAATCTATGATATTTAAGATACTAAATATACTAAACCCTAGACATGATATTTATATATATATATATATGGTCATACAATATCATGTAATCATGTAATATTAAAGACGATATTAAAGCTGATATGATTATGTGACGATATATATATATATAATAAACTTAATGACACCCAATAAATTACGCAATTGCTAAGTATGAATATAGAATATTATAGAATGTCAAGCACATAAGCTATTTGTAGTTATTTGACATGTACATGTCATATGGCCACGCTGATATCTCTACCCCACCTCCAACAGTTCTTCCGGACAAGGAAAGGCCACCATGCCCGAAAACCTCGGAGACGTGCTGAACGAAAGCGCTGGTTGGTGGTTGACCTACCCCTCTGAAAAATATGAGTTCATCAGTTGGGATGATTATCCCATATATGAAATGGAAAATAATCCAGCCATGTTTGAAACCACCAACCAGGTGGTTTTTTAATGCTATATTAGATGATGGTATACCATGTTACCAATATCTGATCCCTCATATGTTGATGGTATTAGGTATATGATGGTCTAATTGGCTTGAGTATTCTTGAGCCCCAAATGTTGGTTTTCCAAACGACCCTGCTGCGACCCTGCGTTTGTCTCAGCCCCAAACGACTGCTGCCGGATGTTGATGAAGCGCGGCATCTTGGCCGCAATCCGCGCACGGTGCACCTCACGTAGGAGCAGTGGCTGTGCATGCAGAAAACCTGTCATGCTAAGTGGTTGATTCTTGTCCAAAATGGAGGAAAAACATCTACACAAAAGCGGTAACCTGGCTCCATTTTATGAGTTAATAGTTGAACCAAGCAACAACTACAAATGACATACCTGGGATGTCCAAGCAGGGACAACATGAACGAACTTGAGAGTAGTCGAAATGCTGGTGGGAGTAAGCCACTTAGTCACTTATCATTTTGTCAGAAGACAAGTGGATACGAATGGATAAGATAAACCAACATCACCAACATCCATTGGATAGAATCATAATTAAATATAAATATACTTTTAAATATAATGTGATTTTATAAGATCATCATCCAGTGGATACTTATCAACTTATCATGTTAAACAGTTAAACCACTTTTATCATTCCATCTTCCGCCGTAAGAGGTACTGCAAGCCACTTGGGTTTCTCTGCAAATAGTGTACTCCTGAATCCTGTGCTTTCTATCCCCCATGGTCAGACACAGCCACTGACATCCCATTCCATCCCATTCACGTTGTCAAGGATGGAATCCTAGTCCTAGTCCATCCAATTTTCTGATGTTCATGTCATGGTGAATCTTAGATACTTGCCAAAAATATCATGTTTAGCTAGCTAGCACATTTTACCATTAAAAATCGCAAAAGATTCAAGTACTAGTTCGTATCTCACCAGTCGGTCGACCCAGATCTTATCGAATGGTTACCGTGCTGGTAAAACTAACAGTTTGCTATGGAACATGGAACCAAATTTATAGTTGATTTACCCTCTGGTTATTTGACATAGCCATGGTATAGATGGCCCATAGAAATAGATGGTTTACCTGGGTTACCTATTAAAAAATGGTGATTTTCCATCGTTTTGAGATCCCACTGGCGCCCGGACGCGAATCACATCCCCTACCGTGAGGTGCGGCAATCGTTCCACCTGCGATTCGCCGGGTGGAACGAATCTATCAACCCCCCGGTTGTTTTTATTCACCCGTGGCCACGAAACCCATGGGTTTTTTCTTGGGAATTTCCACATATTTTAGGGTTTCCACATTTTGTTGGGACAGAAATATGGGGTGTTGAATATCTGAATGGGTGATGGGATTTAGCCGGATTTTTTGGACTTTTCAGCCAAACATCTGGATTTGACCAGGAAACAAGTGGGATGTCGCCAGCGAAGATGAGCATTTCAGGAAACAGAATGGAGTTATCTAAGTCATCGTTTGCGGTTGAAACCAGGGTTTGTACCATCAAACTAGTGAGGGGGTCCTGTTTCGCTTGGCCGCATCTAATTACACCCTGGAAATTGAATCCCAAACGTGGGAGTGTCCAATCGGAAAATCCTCTTCCAAATCCATTCTGCAAGAATCAATGCTAGTTGTCAACAATTCTTAAGGTATTTGTATACAGAATCATAACATATCATAACCGTCATAACCCAAGCGTCTGATTTCAATCGTCACAAACCCCTGCCTTCTGTCCCTCAATCGAAGTCCTACGAGTCGCAAGGGCAAGGCCACTACTTGCATCGGAAAATTCACAGCAAAAACATGCAAGTTTGCACAAACTCCTTAAAGTGTTTTTTCGAAGGTTTTTCTGAGTTCCTGTTTCATATGTTTCGGAGTTCGCACTTCCGGAAACTGAAACCCTACACGAAAAAAAATATGTACCCCCTATTTCAAAAAAAGACAAACGAACACATATCTTGGGTGGAACAGCCTTAGAAGCCAAAATTATGACCACTTCCCAAATGGCTATGGGTCAAGTAATTTGGGTACGATTCTGGACCATTCAATGGTTGTCCATTTTTTGGGCTGAAACCATCCATGTCGTGGGGGTGACATTTTGACCTGTGGAATCTTGGGTTTCTTTTAAGACATATAAACAAACGATTCTCATACCCGCAACTAGCATAGGCATAGACCCACCACATTTTTGGCGAATGGAAGATAACTTTCGCCTAAACACGGGTCACGTGTTGTCGATATTCAAAATTGATTATCTGTGCATGGGTCAAAATCAGCAAAAATCAAACAAAACATATCCTCTGGTAAACTAACATAGCAATGGAAAATCACAATTTTTAATGGGAAAACTCACTATAAATGGCCATTTTCCATAGCTATGTTAAATTACCAGAGGGTATGGTTAATCATGTGGCTTTCCCACATGGATCATCCTCGTTCATCCCACGATAAGTGCCCGCTTTGGCTGCCCAACGTCACGCTGAAGAGTGGTAACTTGTCGGTCGTCGACCTGTGACAGTGACATCGTTTCTGGGTCGCTTGTAGCTGGATGACTCTTATTCAAGAGTTAAAACTAAATAATGGGATGGATAGTGAAGAATAACTGGGATGATTTTTTTTAGTTGTCACTATTTATCGCAATATTTATATACATTTAAGAGTTAGCATGACGGGCAATGGAAACTAATAGGAGATTTGTTAGCACATAATAATCATCCTATCTGCTCAAGAATGATGGTCGGTAAACAAAATATGGGAGCGAGTTGTAAAAGAATTGGAGTTAAAGACAAAAGAAATGGGAGTTGAAGGCGAAGAATGATCCAATTTGTGGTGAGTCTATTGATACACCCCGCCTTTTGGGGGTTGCCGATACATGACACGTCGAGACCTTTGTGCCCTAGTAGGCATATGCTGAGCAGTTCCACCTCTCTGAGATATGGTGCTCTGCACAATGAATCCTGGGTTGCCCCGACCACTCCGCGCAGGGAAAATGCTCAAAGGTCCTTGGAGCACTCTTCTTACTTGATCATCTTTGTTTGTTGGGCAGGGAATGGTGATTTCACCCACCAAACTGGGACAATATCTGTTTCATCCGAGATTTAACCAGCCAAACAGGGATATACGGATACACCCTCTGATAATTAATCCAATTAATGCAGCAAGCCCATGAACAAAATCACATAAACCTTCAAAAAATATCAGAAAAATAGGTTTGTTTGTTCGGGGGTTTACCATGTCACTGGAGGGTAACCTCCAGTAATATTGGCTGGAAATGAACCCTTTTAAAAATTCTAGTTATGAGTTTCCACTGGAAATAGGGTGTCCATTGCCATTGTTGATTACCAAAGGGAAGCCAAAGTTACTAGCTGATTGCGAAGGATCTTCATTTCAAAGTGGTTAGAAGGCAAGGGACATTGTGAATCTTCAATTTCAGTGGGGTTGTTTCATTTTGCCGATTTGCAAGTAGATGACTGCTCAGTCACCAAGCCAACAAATGGACATCCAAGTAGCGGATCGAAATGATATCACAAGATATCATCAGCGCGAAGGTTCCGTATATTCAAGCCGGTGTTTTGACCGTGTGCTATAGCCCATGGAAAGGGGGACGATGTGACGATGTTTTGAAACACCACAAAAAAACCGGTGCCGCCCAACCGTGCTCCCAACGGATCCACCACAACGAAAGCGTGTCGGGACCATCCCTTGTCGAACTGTGGGCCTTGCCTTGGGAAACGCGGGCCATCCGGAGATCTGTAGATTTTCCCGAATGATTCTTGTAGTTGTTCTTAATAATCAGGAAATTAATGGAAATTATACAGTAACGGAATATACAATAATACTATACAATGATACTATACAATAGTATACAATACTATTGAGAATTAAAAAGAACTGATGTGCACCTCCTGGTGATATGGCCACTTATATATCGAGTCTCAAATGGCACCTCCTGGCACCTCCTGGCACCTCCTGGCACCTCCTGGAACCTCCTGGCAATCAAACAAACAAAGCTGGGAACTGTAGATGATCGACCTGATAAAGCTTCGACCAAATGCGCTTCAATCTTAGGTTTACCAAATCACCAGAGGCTATGATCCTTGTTTATCAGGTTTATCCTAAGATTATCATTTAAAACAATCCAGAATGTGTTTTTAGGATAAACAATTCAGGAGTAAAAATCTTAATATTTGTTGTTAAAATCCAGAATTTCTTTCTTCACTGGGTCCAAGACCTGGAACTTTCCCACACCACAGCCCAAAGGTTGGCCTTGGCAGCCAAGAATCAACGGAACATGGGGATAGAATAATCAATAATCTGCAGTTATATTACATGTACACTGTATTAATTATTTATATAGTCTGTAATATATGATGTAGATATAATATAGAATCATGTTTATATTACACATGTATACTGTATCCTGGTTGGATGATAGATGACTCATCCGTACTCTTTCTCTGATACAAATTGGAGAAAATTGACACTGACACATTTTGTACTGGCGAAGATGAATCTTCTGTCATATTGTTTGATCTTTCCGGAAATTGTAAATAACATTGTTATTTCATACCCCATTTTCATCCATTTTCAATCACCCAAATCGGATAGTCGTTTCATGTTGTTTCCGTATGTTTCCGTTATTTTCCTACTTTGCTGGTAGGTAATAATTCCCAATGTGTTTCTGTTTTCAGGCCGGCACCCCCCCCCCTAGCCCTGGGAAATGCCACATCTGCACCATCACGAAGTGTGCAGAGCCAGCTGTGGTATTTGTACCTCGAGGCAGCTTCTTGGGACTCAAACACGATGATGATTGGCATGGAGAAATCATCTATGGACAGAGGATTCTCCGTCGTCAAACCATTCTGAATAGACCGGGGTTCCCAGATGTTCCCAGTTCCCAGTCCACATTTCCTGTTTAGACATCACCGTCTTCGAAGATTTCAGCACATTGCCGAGTGATGTTTCACCTCCCATAAATAATATGGGGAAATACAAAGAGCCCTCAGCTACATGGGGTGAAATCAACAATCTATATATATATATATAATTAGAGAATCTCCACGGGAAGACAATCATGGATTTCCACATCTATGTCACTTCGCTGGAGAGTGGGGGTGCCGCGCGCTAAAAAAACGTGAGGAGTTCACCCAAAATCGTGAGCTCTGAGGAGCGGCAACAAGTCTCCTAAGAAAGATTAAGAAAGTTTCTCCACAATGAGTACCAACTGGGCTGATCTTTGAAGATTTTGAAGTGGATTTCAGATCCAAACATAGCTGCGTGTAAGTCACTTTGGAGGGTTGAGACTGTGTCGACAGCGCTTATAGCCGTGATTTTTTTAGATGACATCACCAGCCATGTCTGCTTGGAAGTTTAAAAAAAATGCCGATTGATTCCACTGCTTCCACTGCTGATTGGGGTCATACCCGACAGCTGAGATTCCAATAGTCCAGACCATGGCCATCCTTGTCCCCCTGCAGCGTTTGCCAACTTGGACGAGACACACTTTGCCAGCCTGCAACAACGGAGATTTCGGCAAACAATCCCTAAAAATATGGACAGCTGAATGGCACTGTAGGTGATAATAATTGGTAAGGGCAAGCCTCATGGAACATCTGCAGGTAAAGAACCGGGTATCCGGTATCATTCATTTTTCTGTCCAGTTGCATTGCAAAGTTGGCATCTCCTTCTTCAGCTACATGATGTGTTTGTTGCTTGAAAAAAACACGCAATAGGTGTCCTGCTTCAAACAATGAACGACGGCCAATCTTAGATTTGGATACCTCGCAAAACTAGAGTTTCAGCTGGTTGTATTATAATTATGTATATATATAATTATATATATATATATGTATACATGATGATACATTATGTATATGTCCTATTCATGGCCACGGTTCCCCACAAAAAGCATTGAAGGCTCTACAAGTTTGCTCTCCAAGGTTTCTTTTTCAAACTGCAAAGCACCCATGTCCCTTTCAAAAAGCAACCGGTTCTGCGCTTGGCACTGGTGGCACTGACAGACACGAGCAAGCTGGTCCTATAGCCCTGCTGTTTGCTGTTTTGCAATCAGGACAATGCCACATAAAATATAAAAATACAACAAAGGCCAGGAAGAACAGCCAAAGGCACAACACACCCTCATTCATTTTTGCCCAAATCTTTTCCAACGAAATGCCGAGCCAACCTCCAGACAAGCCCCCGGATACAGTGGTACCCAGAACTCCTCCGCATATCCAACCCGCTGAAGATGTGAAGAGTGGAATGCAGACTCCTCCTGAAAGACCACCCAATAAGCATCCCGCAATGTAGAGACTCAGCACTGTTCGGCCCATTGCCTGCAAAGACAACCTCTCGATAGCTTTGGAACGCTGCTACGCCCCTGGCTGTAACAAATATTGCCCAAGAACTCTTGGTCCAAATAGCTGACCGGCCAAATCAAGTGGTCATGTCTCAACTCTCACTTGTGTTAGAAAGTTGAGGAATCACAGTGTGGCCATCGTTTGACACGAGCAGTAGTATTCCCACAAACAGGCAAAAAAAAACAGCAGAAGTGAGCACCCAAATGCACAGCGCAAGCTGAGAATAGATGCCAGACCATCATCGTGGGACACTTTTGTAAGACATTGTAAGACGCTTCTGTAGAACAGTCTTTGAAAACACTCTTCTGAACCATTCTTGTGGGGGACTCCTGTGTGCACACTCTATTTGGGCGCTCCTGTCAGACACTCTGTGCAGACACTTTTCTGACACACTCTCGTCGGACACACTTCTGAGAGACTCTTGGCAGACTCCTTTGCAAGACATACTTATTTAGACTCGCTCACCCTCACCAAGAGACTATTGTCAGACACTCTCGGCAACACACTTTCGTGAGACGCATTTGTCGAGACACAAGGCTTATGAAACTCTCTCGCCAAGACACTCTTGTGAGATTCTTATGCGGGACACTCATATGGAACACGTTTCTGGGACTTTGCTGTCATGACACTCTTCTCAGATACTCTTGCCGGACGCTCTTGCGAAGACACTCTTTTGACTGAGACACTTTTCTGAGACACTTCTGGGAGACTTGTCTGAGACTCTTGTACTAGCAAGAAAACAGATCTCGGCACCACCGAAATGCTGCACCTGCCACACAAAATGACCTGCCACCCCTGTAAAAACCTCACCAAATATTGCGCCTGCCATGTAACATGACATGCTAGCAATGCATTGCGCCTGCCACACAATTTTGTGTTGTCACTTCTTGCAGCAATGCCAATGCGGTTTGAAAAAAAAAGTGCAAAACCGTAACCACACGTCTAAAGTAATTACCGCTCCTGGCACGAGACATGAAAGTCATCAAACACCATGTAAAAGTATTGCGCATGCCACCAAAAACAACTTTCAACGCACTTGCCGTCACTTCTGAGTGTCATCAAGTACCAGGACTGCCGCAGAAGATAGCATTTCATGACGTTGCAAAACTGCAAAGCATCCAAAAATAACGCTCTTCCAGACGTTCCCAATACTCACGGCATACGGTTGCGGACGTTTGCCGACGGTTAGGGACGGTTGTCGACGGTTGGGCACCGTCGAGAGAACAAGGGCTCAGATAGATTTGTAGAAGGACAAGATAGAAGGATAAGATAGAAGGATAGGTTGGAGAGATAGATAGGATAGACAGGATAGACAGGACCGATAGGATTCCTAAAATTGATAGGACCGATAGGATAGGTGGGATAGATAGGATAGATAGAGAGATAGATAGAGAGATAGACATAGAGATAGATAGGGAGATTAGATAGATTAGACAAATTACATAGATTACATAGATTAGAAAGATTAGAAAGATTAGATAGATTAGATAGATTAGATACGAGTAGATTAGATTAGATTAGAATAGAATAGATTAGATTAGATTAGATTAAGATTTAGATTGGATTAGATTAGATTAAGATTTAGATTGGATTAGATTAGATTAGATTTAATTTAGATCAGATCAGATCAGATTAGATTACATAGATTGGATTGGTTTAGATTTAGATTTAGATTCAGATTAGGACGAGATTAGACTGGATTAGGTAGAGTAGAAAGAGAAGAGAAGATAAGATAAGGTGGATAGACTGATAGACAGACAAACAGACATGATATATCATCATGTCCATATACTTGCTGGCTATATCAAATGTCAAGTGTTCAAAACCTACTATTCATCTATATCAAATTGGGATAATACCGGCAAATCCCAATACTATCTTGATCTACTCAAATCTACTCTGATTAGATGACGTAAATGGAGACTCTGGCAAATCATACCTGTGAAAGATGTCCAGTTGTAGACGACTCTCAACCCAGTCTTTCCAAAACAAATGAATACTGAACCAGCTCCAATCAACAGATCTTTTTCGTGCCCTGCCGAAGCATTTCTGTCGTTTGTTCTGCAGCACTAAGGGAAGAGCTGGCCGCAACGGGTTGGGAATTTTCAACTGCCGTGAAGATTTCAGATGTGCCATGATGGTAAACCAACCGCATCTCTGGCGAATATGACTTTAACGAACTGTGTTGCTTGGAATTGGTTCAAAAATTCAAGTTCATTGACCATGAAAAAGTCATTGTGGTAATTGCCTTAAATTCTTCAAAAGCAACCAGTTGGGGTTCATCTGGTTGTATATCCCAATATATCCCACCATATCCCCATCATATTCCCATTATATAAATGTTGGTTATATATATTGTCGATGGTCCACCTCTACCTACCAGATGTTTGCAATATCCACTGAGCTGCCTGTCCTTCGGTATCTTCACTGGCTGTCCAAAACCGCAGCAGGCTGCGGAATTGTTTTTCCGCTTCGAACAGGTACAAGCCAACGCAATGGCTGAGCCACCGTTTGAAACCTATCCTCAATTAAAATAAATTGAAATTAACATCAGATTGACAGATTGGATCCAATAGTATACTACATCATGTATGTTCATAATCAACAAAGTCACTGCACGTCCATCTCTGTGAGCGTCAAAAAAGTACCGCGGTGTTTCATCCCAAAGCATTGCTTCCTGGCCATGTTTTTGATCTTTTGATGGTTACATCATGATCCCATCAGTGGCAAAGCTCTGCAACGGCCTTGTACTGCAATGTTTGGATGAGACCACGCGTCACGTGTCAACTTTGGACTTGTGGCAGCCTCGCCCCAAAAAGGGCTCACGCCAGGGCCGCCACGGTGAAGTCAATGCTGAAGTGGGGTTTCAGATCATCGAATTTCACCATTTCTTGCAATGGGTTTTGCTTTTATTTGTTCTGGATGTGAACCCCATATTGGCAGGTCATTTTGCAAAGATAGATATGTATATATATATATACATAAGATTCATTATTAAAATGCATATATCATAGTAATATCAAATCATTTTGGAAATATCACGATTTTGGATATGATTCGCATGATATTTCCACTAGTAATGTCATTAAAACCCTGAGGAAAGGCTGTCTGCTTTGCCGCTTCAAGCTGTCACAGCACCCGTTCATTAGTGGCCCTTCTTGTGTTGCCTCGGTGGAATGGATGGCTGCTACTAACAGGGGATAAAAACCACTCGGGTGGTTAAGAGAACAACATTTAATGGACATATACATATCATACATATATGTATATACATATACTGTATATATATATATTGCATATATATATATACACATATACATATATTTGGAAAATGACATGCCAACGATGGGGTTGGGGTTTAGTGACATTACCAAGTGTGACACAACAATAACAAGTGGTTCTGGATAGGGTTTATCGAGCACCAACAATCACTATCACCATGCATCCCCACCAACAATCACTATCACCATGCATCCCAACTCCTTCACTGTAAGCTAGGTTGCCCCTCACAGTTTGTTTGTTTTTTTAATTTCTGCAGCTACTTTAAGTGGTGCCTGTGATAAATTTTTGCATAGATTGAAGAAAAATCTAACCACCATTATGAGGACTTGAAAGAAAATAAGGTGACAAAACATCCCTCACATCAGATACCGCTCTGCAAGCATGTTCTATTTGGTTGGATAAGAAATATCCATGAATCGTTTCAAATCTATTTCCCCCAGGTTTACCCAGAACTTAGCCCAAGTGGTGTGCATTGCCAACGATGGCGCACCCCACCGAGCACTCTGCAGACCAGTGGCACGCCCAATTGCTGCACCACCCTAGGGTGAGGATTTTTCATAAACAGTGGGACGGGTGGGTTTATTTTTGGCTTTTTGGGGGGTTAAAAATTTTAGATAACATTAAAAGGAAAAATAATGATAGTTTTAGGTGTTCTAGAGTTTTATTGATACAATGTCACATTATAATATTGAACAATTATAACACATGGGGATGATGATAACATTAGATACTTGGATGGGTTCAGGACATGAACGATGGGCATCAGTAAGATTCGGAACGTTTTAATGACTGCCCATCAGGTTGGAAGTCCAGTTGTGTGAGTGACATTTTTTTTCTGACAATCCCATTTATACAAGGAAATTCAAGCATCATCCCGCACAAAGATCATCCCCCTAATAATGATAAGGTTTGCTGGTGGATATATATAGATAGAGTATGGGATATCATAGGCCAGGACGATTTGGTCACATCCACCTTTGGTGCGAGAAACACTTGACTTTCCCAATTTTGTCAGTTACCCATTGGTGTTCGGTTCAATGGAATAGTTTAGGGAAAATCTACCGGAATCATGGTTTTCCCCTTCGGAAAAATGGAGGTTTCTTGAAACTGTCCGTTTGTGTTCACACGACATACAAATTGTCTGGTTGCGATGCACCCATTTTTTTTGGTTGGGTGACAAAAACCCATATATATATATAAGGCAGCTGACAAGCACATCTATCCTTGTTAAACAATACCTATATAATATATGTATTGTTTAACTAACATAGAAGTGCCTGTCAGTTATACCTATTTTTGTTTCAGCTATACCTAACAGATGTGCATATGCAACGAAGGCGCTGGTACTGGGTGCCACTGGACTCGCTGTCCAGCAGGCGCTTGATCCATTTGGCGCCCTCCCCGGGAGACAGCTCGGTGTGAGTGCCATCCTGGCGCACTGATATGGACGAGATGCACGGGTAAATCAAAGGTCAATGATGGGATGTTACGAATGCATCATAGGAAAATCATGGGGTGTAAATATATATATATATATACTACTATTTGTACACTTCAGGATGATTGCCCTATAATTACCAAAAATGATCCTGAAGTAGATAGAACACGGGAATTTCAGGATTTTCCCGTATGTTTTTGAAGTTTTCTTTTGACATGCTCACATGCTATTGATTTGATCCCAAGGTGAGTGTATATGATATGTAAACCGGTGGATATATCTCAGATGTATGGTATATGTTGGTGGTATATAATATGCATATGTCCGCTGACCCCAACCGACCGCACGGGGTAGCGCGTCAGAGAAGAGGTTACAAGCAGCAAGTGCCGACAAACATTTGGAAACAAGGGAAAGACGACAAGAAGAAGAAAGAAAGAAAGAAAGAAAGAAGAAGAAGAAACAGAAAGAAGAAGAAGAAGGTCCGTCCTTGAGTACCATGGGGTAGGGTTCCGCGAGACCAGTGCTCTGGATGCCTTTGGGATGCCATTTGAAGCCAGCTTAGAGCTAGTTTCTTGTCGGTTCAGAAAAACATCTAAAATCACTGTTTCCGTTTAAAATTCGGCATTTTCAATGCTGATGCCGCGTCCCTGCTGCCTTCACAAAATTAAAAAATAAAATTTCGAAACTCTGCTGAAAAAGTCGGTCACGTAGCAGTGCCAGTGCTAGCTCACTGTTTGAAATAGACATACCAACCATACACCAAGAACACGGACAAAGTCAAAACCAAAATCAATACTCCCTGGGTTTTAAATTAAAACTGTAAAAAACGACAATACTATCGCACTGCTTTCCTTTTCGTTATCCCCAACGATGGCAAGGTGTTGTGTCAAAACCATCCGAGCTCTGTGATTGGGTTTGCCACTTTTTATGGATTTCATATACACCCTCCTTAATGCTCAAAAAGGGTCCCCCACCCTTCTATACATTTCCAACAAGGATATACCACCAGTAACTATAGAAATTTGATAGAAATTGGAGTATTTTCAATCTACAAACACTATACAGACACTCCATCAGCAATATGTTGTAGACATGTTGTAGACATGTTGTAGACATGTTGTAGACATGTTGTAGACATGCATCTATAATATGCTCTCATATATTTATCATATATTCATATTTAAATATGTACATGATATGGAAGTGGCTGTATTCGTGTTTGCCGTCCTGTCCTGGCCCCACCCTGTCGACACGTCTTTCTTCGAGCTGTGAAATTACACCAAATCTTCGACACGAAGTTGCAGGCATTGCTGCAGTTCATCGCTGAGGTCATCACTTCTTCGGGCTTTTGATTTGGAAAATGAAGCCAAAATCAAAGATATCAAAACCAATCAGTCACACAAGGATCAATGAAGAATGAATGAATTTCGAATGGTCGCCCAAAAAACCCGAAGGCCTAGGCAATTCACCCCGGGCAAACCTCGACATGTGCTCGTCCTGTCACCTTGGATGTGACACCCTGGGTTCATTTCAGCTTGATGTAATAATTTCTATGTAATTTCTGGAAGAAGTCACGTTAGACCGCTTTAGACCACTTTAGAACAATAAAGGCTCAGGATTTATCATGTTCCCCATATAGCTTGGATAGAAACTGGGCAATGATGGCTCTTTCTGGCGATGCCTTTAACACGCATGCGCATGTGGTTGTGTGTGCTGTGCGCGCAAGTCATGATATGTCGGCCCGCGTGTGCACGGGACCTTAGTCAACATGTGTGTGGTTGTACGCGCCTTTCACCATTGCGACAAAACAAGGATACAGATTTACAAAGTCTTTACATTAGGTTTTCAACGAGTTATCGAAGGAAGTTTAGAAGTCAAACTTCCGACCATATGGACAGATGAAAAGCAGAG
>CAMXCT020000302.1:503112-555612 GCA_947184155.2 Cladocopium goreaui | reverse complement strand
GCGCATCACCGCCATCATCAACAACAACAGCAGCAACAACAACAACAACAACAACCACAACAACAACAGGAACCACAACCGGAACCCTTGGGGCATGGCCGGTCTGCGAAGCCCTACAATATATATATATACATATATACATATATATACATATATATATACATATATATATAAATATATATATATACATATATATATATACATATTTATATTGGATATCATGGAGATAGAATGGGACATGTAAATGGAAGATGTGGCAAACACATGGGGAAAATATGAGGCGCATTACCAACAACTCATGGAAAATCTGCAATATCATAGGAATATGAAGCGGTATGATGGAATAGTAATTTCACGGTAATGATGATATGTATGGATATGTATATATATATATATGTACACCAAGTTTCCTTCAGAACCAATAGGGATATGACATAGGATTTATATAACTGTTAGAAATGCTATATACTGCATATGCCCTCTGGTAACCTACAGCAACAGTTTGCCATGGAAAACGGCCATGTTCAATAGGTAATTCATTCACTTTCGGTTGGAATGTTTCATGGCTATCTTAAATCACCGGGATATATGATAGATCTATGGCGAAGATATGACGGATACCTTCACCATAGATCCTGCCATGAGCTGGCTTGGAAGACTACATTCCCCTGGGAAGTGGTCATTCTCGGGTCTATGTCAGATAAGGGATGGTACATGGCAGAGATACAGCAGATATATGATACATGTAGGTGAAGACAATAGGAACATCACGGGGGGTTCATGGGGATGCAATGTGGATATAATGGCGATATGATTGAGTACATAATGGGTATATCATATCGCAATGGGATATACAGTATATCTAGAATAATGGGAGATGAAAACAACCATCATAGAGATATCCTGGAAAAGAATGGGGATAGTGCGGATGCTATGGAGAATATAGTGAATATAGTAGGAACATAGTGCAGAATGAGCAGCGGGGATGTGTTTCAACTCTTTCAAGGACATATTGGTTTTGGATTGGTTGTGGGAGAATTACCAGTTTTGACCAATGATCATCATAGCAATCGATGTCAGGTGTAATCATCAACTCAAATCCTCTTCCACTTCCAACGACTTCAGAATCTCATACTGCAACCCATTCCAACCGCAAGAAACTGTCTTTCCCAACCATCATCCCATCATCCATCCGCCATCATCCATCCACTCTGCGTGTTACAGCAATTATTGATCCTCACCTTTCCATTACTTTCCCGATATTCAACTCGATTTTCTGCCAAAGACATGTGCCATCTATGTAAATATTCCATATCATTAAATAAGTATAATATCATAAATAAAAATAATACTAATAGTAAAAGTAATAATAATAATAATATGTATGTATGTATGTATATATATATATATCATATTCTCCAAACGTATCCCCATAAATTGTTGCCAACACATTACCAAACATCAATGAACCCATCTCGAGATGTCTCAAGCGGACCCACCCCTCCCACCGGGGCCTTGAAGGGCCCCTTCTCCACATCCGCCCAGAGATCCGCACGGCTGTTGGTCCCTCCGAAGCCGAAGGACGACACCCCGGCGCACATGGCGCGCCGCGCCGAACAGGTGAGCTCCTCAGGGCGGAAAAGTGGGCGGATTGAGGTGACTCTGGGAAGTCTGCCCGTTATATGTGTGAGATGTGGAACTCATACATATACATATATAGGAATACATATAACTGATGTGTACAGGATGTGTACATATGTATATATATTATTATATATATATTATATTATATTATATTATATTATATTTTATATTATATATTATATTATATATTATATTATATATTGTTATATATATATTATACTATATATATATATATATGCCCTTTGTTATAACCTACGGTGTTACGAATGAGGTGGTGGAGAACAACGAATATTTAAACCCACCAAGCAGATCACCTATTGCTAAGATTTGCTAAATGGGATGTCCATGGTGATTTTAGTGTCCTAATGGATGGATGTTTTGCGTCACCCATTCAGCACGTGGGATGATTTGGTTCCGCAGGGTCCTAAATGATCTGTGCTGAGTGAAAAACCGGAAGGGTTCCATTCTAGGTAACTCAAAAACATATAGGAAAAACTTTCAAATGTTGCCCGTTTTAGTAGTGTTGTTTACCCACTGAATTCTTTTTGTGTCCAACAGAATGGAATATTGGGGCTCAAGAATTGGCTCGTTCTGATCCTCGTTCTCTTCTCTAGAACTCTTAAAGGAAAAAGTTGCTTAGTGCAAGGCTGCAAGTCAATCCGCACGTTGCAGTTGTCGACAACTTCTACCCTCCTGCAAAAAAACAGGTCGATGTGGAAAACCCAGCATTTTTGTAAATCATGTTCCGAACAGAAAACCATTGGTTTTCCACATCTCTGTTAGTAAATTGTTCATTATCAATCTCAATCATTGTATTCCCATGATATTCCAGAATTATTGGTAAACACTGACACTACTATAACCATGGCTTCATATCTTCCCTATATTTCATAGGAAAAACCAAGGGCTTTCAACCGCCATTGGTAAACCATGGCACATTGGTGAACATCACCGGATAGGCGACCACATCCAGATGCGGATTCAGCGCGGTCAAGTGCGGGTTGGGCGTACTGACGCCACCATTCAGCAGCATCACCACCTGGTCCAAGCATCGAACTCTATGGGGGATTTTCGGATGATTACCGGCTGTGATTTTTCAGCATCAGATCGGGGTTGAAGCATGAAAAATATGGAGATATCATAATGATTGGCGTCGGTTTCGGTGACCATAGTAGCCTCTGGTCACTTAATGTAGTTATGGAAAATCACCATTTCTTAGAGGCAGATCATCAGAAATCAGCGATAAATGTGCCATTTTCATCCATTTTCCATAATTAATCATAATTAATCCATAGCTATGTTAAATAACCAAATGGTAGTATCCCTGAATGTATATCGGTTCAAATAGAATCAATGTTGCAAATATTATGTTAGAAGTATTGTTTTGGTTGATGATAATGATAATATTGATATGTGGAAACATTACTGTAATATGTTAAACCCAATCATGAACCGACCATTTGGGAAGTACCAGTATTCTATAGATATATAATTATATATATAGCATATTTAATTATTTGTATTTTTGACTATGACCACTATTGTTTTTATAAGTGTTATTATCAGTATTGTAGGTGATTTTAAGGAATAGTGGTTGGACGGTACCGTTGGAAGACACGGGGTTGATGAGAATAACAATAACAATATTATAGTAAAATAATCAACGGTGGTGATCATTGCGACTATAGGAAAACCATGGGATGTAAAGTGAGTTGTTGTTTTCTTAGATATGATCAGTTGGTGGACATCCGTCATTTCCCACAATAATCTAAGAAAATCAGGTCGTATAATATATATGTATATATATATATGTATATACATATATGTATATATATATATATACATACATGTATATGTATATATACATATGTATATATATATATTATATAATCCATATTATAAAGTAATCAACGAGAATTCACAAATGCTTGACCTTCTGTGAGAAATCCATGATGTTTTTGAATACATCCATGAGTCCATGACTGATGAACATCCCGGCGGGTTGTTTATCGAACCCGCGTTTTCAACGTTTGCAGTGTTCGTCATTGATTTCATACCACAAATCACAGTGGTTTTGCATCTCTCTCAAATTTCAATTTCCTTAAAAAGTACGCGCGTACTTTTCACTGGATATGTAAAAAAAAACCTCAGCAGCACTCTCTTTTTTTCTGCGCTAAGTGTTCTTCACAATTTCTGCAGTGAGCTTGGAGAGGTTTTTGTGGGAACTGTTTTCCCATCTCCACTGCCAAGCGCGAACATGCGTCCAAATCTTGCCATTGAGCAAGACTAACGTAGACTAACGTAGCATCATATTATATGTGAGGAAGTGCAAGACGACATACAGTAGCGTTGCATCATGTATGTGAGGAAGTGCAAGACGACGTACACTAGCGTAGCATCATATATGTGAGGAAGTGCAAGACAACGTACAGCAGCGTAGCATCATGTATGTGAGGACGTGCAAGAAGACGTACAGCAGCAAAGCATCATGCATGCGAGGAAGTGCAAAAAGACGTACAGCAGCGTAGCATCATGTATGTCAGGCAGTGCAAATGAACGTTATTACCCACCCCACCCCACCCCACCCCACCCCGTTAACCCCATGAAAGACATAGAAACATGCAAAACGCTGGTTCGGTTTTCAACCCGTAGGCATGAACATGGGCCAAGTACCATGACCTGTTTCGTCCATGTCCATGTCCAAAAGGGTTTGCTTGCTGATGTTGTTCCAGGGCCCTGGGGCCCTTTTTGGTTGACAGTCAGTTGGCACAAGCGAAGATAAATCAGATCCTTTTAACTTCTGATAACATTGGTGGCAAGTGTCAGCACTTCCGGATTAAATCCATTCTGATATTCTGACATTCAGTTCAATGATGAGGCATGCTGTTTCCTAGTGATCCATACTGATTCTGACGTTGTTTCCACATGTATTCTGAGACTGACATTTATTTAATATAAAAGAAGTACAGTATTATTATTATATATGATGATGATGATTATTATTATTATTTATTTTTATCTTTATCATTTTAATGATTATATTATTAATTATTATTTTATTATTATTTATTTCTGCATTTTAAGTAATATTTTTTCTAGGTAACTTTCAATAGATCATTATATTTTTCACTCCAGTCGGCTCAGGGCCGCCGTGGCAGTCGGCACAAAGCCGCCGCTCATGACACTCGGCTCGAAGCCGCCGTGTTGACTCGAGCAGCAGATCCTATTATTGGATTTGAATATGTTAAATAATTGATGTCCTGCGTCGATCAGACCCCTATTGGTACAGCCTCAGATTTCTTGCAATGCAAATGGGTTAGCTGTAGCAAATCCTATTGGCAGGGCTATGATCTAGGATGATATAAGGATATGGGGGCCCCTTGTTTTCCTTAACCAATTATTATTAAATTTTAATGGTTGGCGCGATGTGCATCAATGTCGTGGACAGCTCTCAAGAAGTTGGTTGTCCCATCCGACACCCAGCGATTACGAGTTGGAATAAATCATTCCATTGCGGGCGGAAAGCGTGGCAGGTTTTGTCGGTGCTCCGTCTGCGCCGTCTGTTGCGTCTGTTCCGTCTTGCGCAGTCTTGCGCCGTCTTAGCTTGCCATCTGCACCGTCTTGCGAGATGGTGCAGATGGTGAGCGCAGCAATTAAAACAACCGCGCTATGCGACCGCAATGTTTCATTCCAACCAGCCAGAGTCCCTCTCTCCGCTGGTGTCTCTCGCCCGTACCTCCCGCCAGCGCCAAACAAGGAGACAGCAAGCAAGCAAGCAAGCAAGCAAGCAAGCACGCAGGCAGGCAGGCAAGCAAGCAGGCAGGCAGGCAGGCAGCAGCAAGCAGCAAGTAGGCAGCAAGGAGCAGCAAGCAGCAAGCAAGCAGCAAGGAGCAGCAAGCAGCAAGCAAGCAGCAGGTAAGCAGCAGCAAGCAGCAGCAGCAAGCAGCAGCAAGTAGCAGCAAGCAGCAGGCAAGCAGCAAGCAAGCAGCAGGCAAGCAGCAAGCAAGCAGCAAGCAGGCAGCAGGCAAGCAGCAACCAGTGTTTGCCCCCTTGAAAGAATGATCAAATATACAGAGTTTTAAAGATCAACGTAATTTAACACAAAAATTGAACTTTTCCAGCCACACGGCCCCATAACCATGAAATCACCAAAATTGAACTTTTTCCAGGCACACGGCCTCCCGATACGACTTTTATGAGCTGATACGACTTAACGCTAGCATTGTTAATATTTAATATTTTCAGATATTTTTCGCTCCAGTCGGCTCAGGGCCGCCGTGGCAGTCGGCACAAAGCCGCCGTGGCAGTCGGCACAAAGCCGCCGCTCATGACAGTCGGCTCGAAGCCGCCGTGTTGACTCGAGCGGTGCGAATGCCCTGGGCCAAATGATCCCGACCAAGACTTTTTCACTAATGGCTTGGGTCAGTCACATGAGCCATACCAATCGGCTGAAAGAACTCTAACAAGCGATTTTTTTCCACCAAGCTCGTCGTGTTGGCTGGCTATTCCTTAGCCAAGTTTCTAGGGGCAGCTACTGATACGCACTCATTGCTCAGTGGCAGCGGCAGCCACAGGCTCAGCAGCAGCAGTGGGTTCAGGCTGAGTGTCAGTCGTAGCAGCATCAGGGCCCACCATTCCAACCAACTCTTCTTGCACCTGAGATTGAGCTGCACGAGCTTTGTCAGACAATTTACGAAGGAATCGCATTGTCCTGCCCACGTCTTCGCGGCTCACGCTCATCTTCTCCAGCAGCCCAGGGTCTTCGTCAAACTTGTCATCCAAGTCATCGGCAATGCAAACGAGTTGGAGCGCCAATGCACCAATCTCAGCAAGTTCTCCGTAGAGCTTGACTTTTGCCATGGGTTCCATCGCTGCTGCGGCTGGTTGCACCTCAGCTTCTGCTGTTTTCTCAGCCATGGGCAGTGAGCAAAGCGGAGGGTTGGCATAAAGTTAGGTTTGGGCCAAAACTCAAAAACACAGCAACAAGTCGACTTCTGACATGTTCACGCATGGGATTCAAGGGAACCTCAGACTATATTTGCCAAAACTTTTCACACAGACATATCGCTGCGTCAATGGCTCACACTGCCCAGGTACCGCTTTCAAGCAAGCAGAAATCTAAGAGTCTAATGTCAAAAGGGAGCACTTTGGCTTGTCAGCCCAAAATGGGTCGACTCCCTCATGCGACCCAAAGCTGATCAGCTCAGTGCTCATGGGGCCATTGGCTCGACACAGAGCGGCCTTGACTCACCAGCACTCGGAGGATTTCTCGTCGCTGTCCTCTCCGTCCTGTTGCTCATCTTCCTGCTTGTTCTTCTTGGCCTTCTTGTTGGTCGTCTTTTTGACTTCGGTCTCCTCGTCCTTGGTCTCCTCGAGGTTCTCCTCGTCTTTGTTCTTGCGACGCTTCTTCTCCACAGGGTTTGGCTTTGCCGCGTTCTTGGTCCTCTTTTTGGACCCTGCTTCGTCGATCTTGTTCTCCTTCTTTGTCTCGTCTTCATCCTTGGCCACGGATTCAGGTCGATAAAAGGTGCTGCCTTCACGAGAGAGCTCACTGAGGATGTACTCCGTCAGAAGCAACTCCAGGCGGGATCCATGAACCTCCGTGCCGCAAATTGCGATGGCTTTGGTTCGCGAAGCTAAGGAGGCTTTGAGAAATTCACCTTGGCCCGGAGAAACATCTAGCACGCAAGTCGCACAGTAGCTGTGCAGCATTTCCTGGTAGAGCTCAGTAGGGCAAACGCAAGAACTGAAGACACTTTCTTCTGCCGACGGATCCTGATTCCCACCTTGGTCTTGGGTCAAAAGAATGGTGCGCTTCTGACCGAGGATCTCCACTTTCTCTTTCCTGCCATGGGTTACGCTTGTTGATTTGTTTTTTATGTTTAATTCATGAATGCAATCGCTAAACTGCAAAGAAGTGGTAAACTGAACAAGTTAACACACATAATCAATCCTGCTCATCTTCCACATCTGGCTGATGGGCATGGCAGTCACGAAGCCAATGATGTCTCCAGACGAAGTTCCACTGTAAATCTGGCGAGGCTTCTCAGGAAGAATTACTCCCAGGCCTTTGTCGGAGTAGAGGGTCAGTTCCAACCTCTGTGTGTAGGAGTGACCCCTCACTTTCTTCTTTCTGCCACGAATGCTTTCCTTCATGACACAGGGAATCGTGAAAAAATGATGACGAGAACACAAGGAATTAATTGAACATCATGACATGCAAGCCAAGCTAAAACCAGAGTCCTCGTTGAAGCACAACCAGACAGTCTGCGCAGTGCTGTCTTTCAGGAATCCCTTAGGCACCACATTCAGAGGATCGATGACAGCAGCCAGTACTCCTTCGCCAGGTGTGGTGCACTTGCCGTTCTTGTCTTGTTGGGCTCCTAGGGCAGTCAAAGCAGAGCCAAGCAGCTTTTGGAGTAAGGCCTCGTCCGGTCGCCAATTCTTTCTCAAACCTTCTTGGCAAGAGGGGCCAGTGGTTTCACCCAGCAAGCTTGTATCCATGTGCACCAGGATGGCAGACTTTCCAACTTCGCCACTCGGCAGGTTGAGTTGCTCAATGCTGGAAACAACGCCTGCTGGAGTGCTGCCCTCCGTGAGGAAACTGCAATACATTCGGACTGTTTGGTTGGCAATGGCTCGCCAGTACTGGGGTGAGCCTTGTGGCAAGGTGTTGGGGGTCTTCCGAGCAAGCTGGAGCAAGTTGTCATGGCTGCCAGTGTCGGGGCCATCTTCTTCCTCTTCGCTTTTGCTTTCTTTCTGCAGCTGGACCTTCTCTTCTGCCAATTCGTTCTCTCGTGCGTTGGTGACTCGCTTCCAAGCTTCCTGGATATGCTCGCTTTCTTGCAGGATTTCCGGGTGCGAGTTGGGCTTCATGGCTTGGCGGATGACGTTGTCAAACTGCTTCAGGTACACCACGTCATGGACAAACTCCAAGGCTTCCAAGGATGACTTTGCCAAAGCCGATTGCCAGCTCAAGTTTTCAACTGTGTTTCTTCGGGCTGTAGGAGGGTCACACAGCCGTTCTTTGAGCAGCATCCGGTCAGAATCCTTCAGCTTGCCCTGGACAAACATGATGTCGAGGATGTAGCTGAGGCAGCGCCATTTGAACTCGAACAAGTGAATGACACCCACATTGTTAGAGGAGCCAATCATTTGTTTCTTGCCCAGGTCGTCGTCTTGGATCACCCCGTGGCACAGCAGGTCGTCCATCAACTGAAAAATGAAGCGGCGGGCTGCGATGCAGCTCGGTCTTTGGGCTAACTTTTCCAGCTTCACCAGGCTGTTGAAAGGGCTGTCGGAACCTTTGAGAACTTCAAACTTGGTCACAATATCGGCAATGATCTTGTCAGAATGGAGCTTTGTATAAATGGTCTTGGCAGCCACAAAATTCCATTCGACGTAGTTGGAGACATCCGTGGCTGACTGCCCTGCGCCTTTCTGCGCAGTCATCAAATGCTTTGCTTTCAAGCCTTGAACCACTTCAGCTTCTGAAAGCTTGCGGTTCTCCAACTTCTCCAAGAGAGCCTCCCGCCATATGTTTTAATTTTTTTTGTCAATGAGGCCAACTTTGGCTCAAAAAGGAAAATATCAAAAATTGCAAGGGAAAGGTAGCCTGCAAATGGTAGAGCTCAGCAGCATTTTGCCAGGCGGTGCGCGTCAAGGACTCATGCTCCTGCGCCACCATTTGACGCTTGTTCAAAGCATGCACCCACACATCTGCTTCACTGCAAGCCGTCATCGTCACTGGCACTGCAGTCCTCGTCTCCGATGTTTTTTTAGAAGCTATAGCAGGGCAGGGGGACAAATAAAATTATAAGCCGAAAAAGGATCAGGAACAAAAGTATAAAGTAATTATGCAATAGTGCGACGAGAAGCAAAGCTTGTTTCCACGCTTCTCTGCAAGCAGCAGTGACGCTATCGCGACCCAGTTCCTCTGCAGCCTTCAGCACAATGGCGTGGATGATCTCCAAAGGAGAAATGACCACCAAGCCGCTTGGTTTTTCCGTGAGGGCCCCGACGTCCACCTGAACTTCCAGCAGCTTTTGAAAAAAGTTGTTGTTGCGGTCATCCGGGAAGTAGAACTTTGCAAGGCCTGCAATGCGGTCACGCGACAAAGGGACGCCAGGAGCCGGATTTTTCCACATGTCCAGCCAGTAAAGGTTGCAACTGGAAATGTAAGTTCCATGTGCCTCCAATGCAACCTTCGCCTTCTGCAAGTCGAAGCTGTCCTGCAGTCATTGGTCTCCAGAACACGAATTGTAGTTTAATCATTTTATTGAAACTCAGGTCCTGGATTCCAGTCTTGTCATGCACAGTCGCAGCAATGGGCGTTGGCAAGATTTCCTTCAGGTCGTTGCCGAGAATCTTCGAAATCACAGCTAAGTCCTGCTTGACTTGCTCATAGTAGTCACCATTGCAAGCAGACGTGTCCGCAGGAGCAGGAAATGCAGCACCTGACGACCTAGCTCCGCTTCCAGCGCCTGGTTTGGCAGCGTCTTTGGCATTCGCTTTGGCTGCTTTGGCTTTGTTCTTGGCACCAGCTGCGCTTTGCTTTTGTAAACTGGCATCGTGTTTGGACTGCTGCACCAAGCGAACCAACCTTTTGCGTTCATCATCCTTCAGCCTAATTTTTTCTTCATCGCTAATATCTGTGGCCAAGTTTGCCTCCCAAGTGGCGAGGTCTTGTTCCACGCTGTTTTGCTCAGCCTTGTTCAATTTCCACGCGGAAGGGTGCTTCGTGGGCGCCATTGCTTCCGTGCAAACCGTGGACAGCACACAAATCCTTTTGAGGCTAAAAGTGGAACAGCAGGGGCGCAAGAGATTGCAAACATTGTTTCTGACAAAAAGTAATTTTCAACTGTGGTTGAACAGGTTTCAAGAACAACAGCACGCACGAGCCCGTTGGTTTTCCAGCCGGCTTTGTTAGCGACGATTGTGGTAAAGTTTGTTTGCCAAGAGCCCAAGCTCATCTGTTGATGTGGAGGACCAAGGGTCTGAGCGCTTCAACGATGATGGCCACAATCCAGCAGCAGGAAGGGCACGTAGCAGGATGCGCATGAGCACATTGACGCTCATACTGTCGCCTAAGGCGCCCATGACTTGTTTTTCAGCAGCCTGTGCATCTGCACTTTTTCCTTTCTTCACGAGAAAGCCCTGAAGGTCTTCCACTAAGCGTCCAGGTACTCCTTGAAGGCGTCCACACTCGATGCTGCTCAAGCGTCGCAACTGCTTTGGCAAGTAGTAGCCTTTGGAAAGACAACGTGTGCGAATCAAGCACGGACAGTGCTCAGAGTGTTTGCTTTGCCAACCTGCACTGGCACCAACGTCTAAGACTAAATTTTCCTGCCAAATTTTGCTTCCATACTTTGATTCGTATGTAGGCAAAGGCAGCTTCTCATTTCCTTTGACTGCACTGTCCAAAAATGACACGAGGCGAGGGCATTTCAGAGGCTTCGGAAACTTGAAGGACACTTTCTGCCTTTGGTCGCAACGAAAGGCAACCAAATAACAGCGGCTTCGACTTTGAGGAATTCCATGCTCTTTGGTAGAAAGCTTCTTGACGTAGACCTTGTACCCAAGCGCTGCAAAGCACTTCTTCATCACTTTGTGTGTCCGGGCATGGCGCTTGTTCAAAAAGGCAGAGACATTTTCTAAGATGACCAGTGCAGGTTTCCGATAGACTATGTACTTCAAGCCTTCAAAGATAAGCAACCCTCGCTTCTGCCCATCCTTTGCTCCAAGCTTCCGACCACAGCTGCTGTAGGCAGGGCAAGGAAAACCTGCGATGTACACATCGCTGGATTTGGTTTCAGTCAAAGATCTGTCAAAAATGTCCTGCTCCACCAACTTCTTCTCAGTCTTCAAGTCAAAAGCTTTATGCACAGCTTGCATCATGCTACGCTTCGCAGAATCGTTTTCGCTTCCACCAACGAATTCCATGTGCTCGGATGTCAAACCAAGCAGAGACAAAGCAATCGTCTCCGAAGAAAGTCCTGCACAGTCGGCAAAGATACGAATTTTTCCAGCTGGCATCTTTGGAGAGCCACGCTTGGATTTGTGCAGCTTCACGAAGGCTCGTAGATTGTCTATATGCTCCTCGACGACATAACTTGGAAGTTCAGGCGTCTTCCGCTTTGTCGCTTTCATTCTCAGCTGTTGTCTTTGGCTTTTGGCAGCCGCGGAGGACATGGCCACGAACGCAAAACGATGTTGATCTGTTTGTTCTAGTTAAAATGGATCATATGTCAACACAAAACGATGTTGATCTGTTTGTTCACACATTAATATAATTTATCATATGTCAACACAAAAACGATGTTGATCTGTTTGTTCACACATATAATAATATAATTATCATATTTCAGTGAATTTCTTGAACATGAAAGTAATGAGGCTGAAATAAATGTGAAAGCAGCAAATGCTTAAAGCGACTTTATCATTTACAATGCTGAAGGTGGGCCGAAAGAGGTTTTGGCCGATTGATTTTTTCGGAGTTGGGATCCCCGAAATTTCGCCGAGAGGGGGCTAGCAAATTGCTAGTCCCCTCTCACACACCCAGACCGGCCCGGAGCCGTGAGAGAGGGCTAGCATTTCGTTGAGAACCAGCTAGCAAAAGCAATTTCCCTGCTCCTCTCGCAAAACGCTAGCCCCCTCTCACACACCCAGACCGGCCCGGAGCCGTGAGAGGGGGCTAGCAAATTGCTAGCCCCCTCTCGACAGTCCAGACCGGCCCGGGTCCGCGAGAGACAGCATCGTTTTCCCAGAATCTGTTCAGTCTCTTTTTTTGATCTGATGCTTCCTTTCTCCAAATGTTTCAAGTAGCTTTCCTACCTTCCCAGAACAACCCCTGATTCAAAGGACAGCAACCAAAAAACTTTTGTCTTTGGCTTCACACTTGTCTGTCAAGTGCTTCACAAACCCCGATTTCTGCAGAGTCAGGAAAGACTTCTTTTGTAGGCTTTTAGCTTCCGGATCATCCTCGGCAACCAACGATATGGACCTGTTCTTGTCCAGCCTCTCCACTTTGAGTCTACGCCAGCCAGTGGTTTGCACAACCCAAGACAGGACCTTCATGAAAGCCGTATGCTTCGCTTGAAATGCAGCGGAGCAATGAATACCAACGTGAAATTCTCGAAGTCGGTTGAAAGCAGCCTTCTGGTACTGCAGTTTGAAGCCTTGTCTCCCTTCCAGCACTGCTTTCGATAGCACACAGCCACCACAAGCAACGGCAAGCAAGTAGATCTTCTCTGAAACGACTTCGGAAGAAGCAATGAAAACATCAGCCAAGCGTGGATCCTGCAAGTCTAAGATTAAATACGACGATGAAAAGAAGCAAAGATGTGCTTAAACAAATAATCTAAGCCGAGCATCTGAGACATATACCAAAGGAAGCAGCAAGGGTCGAAGTCCGGCTTCCTCGCAGTAAGTCTTTCTGGCACCCAAGGATTTGAAATTCCATTGCTGTGCGAAGCATTTGTTTTGCAATTCTACTTTGTGCTTCGCCATCATTTGAATGCGCTTGTTGTCCTTGGCATCACATGTGGCCTTTTTCTTCAAGACCTCGGAAAAAGGGTGCTGACCGGCATCGCTCGTCAGTAAGTAGCCGTTCTCGGCAGCTTCCACTGCTCTGTCCAAACGACGTTTATTCTGCAGCTTGAGCTCTTTCATTCCTTTGGCAGACAGTTGCAAATCTTCAGCGGAGGGAGGTCTGGAAGATGACGAGGATGTCACAGATTTCTGAATGGCCTTCTGTACAGAAGCTTTCTTTTTTTCCAAAAAAGTATGTTCGGACTTCGGATGCTTTTTCTTTTTGGTGCCTTTGTCAAACCGGGGCTTTGCTTGTCGTCCTTTGTGCCTCTTCACTGCTGCTGCATAGAGTTGGCGAGCTCCTTCAATGATGTCTTTCTGACTTTCCTTCCCACTCATTGTCAGCACGCTGATGCTCCGACGTTCAGTGTCGGCGGCTTTGGGACCGAAGCGACCTGTGTGATAGCAACGGTCAGCTTTGGAAAAGCTCTGCTCCACTCCAGACCTTGACGGCAATACCCACCAAAATGAAATTAAAGAATGCCATAATTTTATGAGTGCTGCCAAGGGACGAAGAAGGAGTCCAACAAGCATAAGCTCGCAAAGTCTTTGGAAGATGCTTCAAGGCATACTTCTTTCGTGCATGCGCATTCTTCTGCGTGTGGTCATAGGCAGCTTTCCAAGCCTCTCTGTTGTCTAGCTGAGAAAGTCTTTTTTGAGCTTCTGCTATGGGCCGCAGAGATTCCCATTCATAACGAAGACCAGCTGGATCAACATCCAAAGCAAGCGCGATTCGTCGCAAGCAAGCAGAGGTCTCTTTTGGTGCCGGTTTCGTCGTAGGTCTGTCGCTCAAGTTGAAGACAAGCATCGCATTGAGGACTTCAAAGTGAGGAAATTCAGCTCGCACCGTGGCTTCGCAAAGGCGGACCCAAGGCTGAAAGTCTTGCAGCGCTTTGTCTTTCACCGCCGCACTGACTCGTAGTTGGCGTCCTTGGCCCCCACTCAAAGCAAATAATGTTCCCGACTCCAAAACTTCCACCATATGTTTGGAATACCCGCTGATCTCCCAGGCCTTGCCGTGAAGGAATTGTACATGGATTTCATCCAAGAAATGGCCGATCTCTTGATTCAAAAGGGCAGGGTCGCACGACTCATTGTCTAGAAAGCGTGTAAGCTGCAGCAGCGAATCGGCTGCGTCTGCCCCAAGGGCCAAGAGCAAAGACGATGAGGCGAAATATCGCGCAACCATTTCCGTGCCCAGTGTGCATCCTCCCTGGTCGAAGAAATTCTATGTAGAACTCGAAAGAAGCTGTGCACATTTCGCAGCATGCGTCCCATTGGCTTCGCAAAGCTTGCAAAGCGATGTTTCGCCGCGGAGAGGCTTGCTGCTCTTGGACCGTCTCCTTCTTGATGCACATAGTCTTCAAACCATCGGCTGAAATGCTGCGAATTGAAGATTTTTTGTACTGGAGAGTCAGAGTGCCGAATGGTGCAATCGAAGGTCTCCTGCGAAAAGAGATGGACGCATGCTGCAATGCAAAAAAAATAGCCGCACAATTATCATTTAAAAATTCAAAAGTCTCCTGCAGAACGGCAATGCAAGACCACGGTCTCTTCACCAGGCGTGTAGACGCGTGTGCACCATCGCGTCCAACCAGGACAACATTTGGGAGAAACGGATCCCGATTGTGTCGTTCTTCAGCACTCTTCCGATTGCCTTTCATGATGTTGGATGCCAAGAGCTCGGCAGGGTGGCTGTCAGTGGTAAGCATGTGAACGATGCTTCGCATATGATTGAACAAACTGCGATCAAAGCCTCCCTGTTGCTGCAAACCTTTTCCAAGACGAGGTGCGTTGAAAAAACTCGTGCAGAAAATGCGCATGGCCTTTGCAGTTGCTGTGACAATGTCTTCAGCACTCCCGCCTTTCATTCGTACGCAGCCCAGGGTGCCGCTGCAAACGTCCATGTCGTTGCTACAGCTTCTGAAACGAATGAGCAGCTTTCCTTTTCGCTCGTCGCGAACGAGGCAAAGAGTAGTAGCTTTGCTCAGCTTGCAACGCCAAAGGCGCAGCAGAGATTCTGATATGCACCAATGCATGAGCACGGTTCTGTCACTGCAGCTTCCTCCGTTTCTCATAGAATGCCCTTTCTGCATGTCTTCGAGCTTCCCCACAAAGTCAAGGTAGGAGGGTGCAGACACCAAATCATTTTCAGAAACGCTTCCTTCCATGAAGCGCAGTGCTTCTTGCCGCCTTAAGGTGTAAGACTTCAGGCGGTGCAAGCCGACAGCGAAAGCGGCAAAGTTCTCTAAGTTGTCACTGCACTTCACAGGCATCCTGTTGGATCGGCAAGGCGTTGGCAAGACATTTTTTCCTGAGAAAATACTCGTCGTCGAAGACATTTGACATGCAAATTGAGCGCAGGCGCTGCAACCAAAGCCAAAGCCGGAGGCATCATCGTTCAACCGCCTGCCAAAGCGAAGCCAGGGAAAGAAAGCTTTAAACTTGCGGCCTTTCCGCGCCCACCAGCACTTGTCGCAGGGTTTGTCTTTGCAAACACGACAATGCCTCAAAGCTTTGCCATGGCTCCACAAACGAACTGGAGGTTTACTACGGAAGTCGCCCTTTCCCATACTGCTGAAAGCCAAAACTTGACTGAGAGAGATGATTAATTAAATGGGAAACATCGTCGTGTATACCTATTGATACTGATACGACGAAAAAAGGAAAGACAGCAAGACAACATGGCAGCTGTAACATTTTTCTCACCTGGACCATGGTTGTCCTGCCGTCCACAGCTCAGCCTAACGTGGCGCCACTGCGTCCTATAGTGCGGCCGGTCTCTCAGTACTCATCTTGCAAGTCATGAGGCACCAAGAGAAAACTCCCGGTCTAACTCCCGTTGGGCTACTTGGAAGTTCTCGAGCTCAGAGTCAAAGCTGACGGCTGCTTCGCGCGCGATCCTGGCCGATGTTCTGAGGGCCTGTTGAGCCCCGGTGAGGGCTCGGCTAAAGCTGACAGCTTTGCGGCTGAGGTTGTCAACCTTCGCCTGAAGCCACACAGGGACGGCGCCAGTTTGCTTCGGCACCGCCAAGGCCTGGGAACCGGCAGACGCAGGAGCAGGTTCAGGCTCCTCCTCGATGTCTTCCTTCGAAGACTCTGCCGAACTGCTGTCCGAACTCTTCAGCGCCGCCGGCTTGGGCGGCGGTGGAAGCGTAGGCCTTTCGGCCGGCATCGCCTTCTCAGCGCGCCTCTCCTCAGCACCACGACGACGACGATCTCGGCCTCGGCTCCTGCTCCGAGACCTCCTCCTCTTCTTAGTCTTCTTCTTCTCCTGGTCGTCAGTCTCATCAGGGCCATGACGGCTGCCGCTGTAGCGCGGGGCTGTGGCAACAGGACCAGGAGAAGCAGGATGCCCCATGGAAGCCTTGGGGCCTGCACTGTAAAGGCCCATGCCACGTGGTGGGCCTCTCGGCTCCGGCGGTCGCTCCAGGCCCGAGCCCTTTTCATTGGCTCGAGAGCGGCCAGGACCCTCAGCACCACGACGTGGATCGTCCGACATGGCTCGACAACGAGGGGAAGCAAAAAACCCAAACCAGGTCTTGAGAAACATCCCTGCCGCAAATGATGACATGACATGACAAAGCCGGCACTGAATTCCAAAAAAACAACAGTCACCTGATGGAAGCTATTAGCACAATATCGGCAATTTTTTCCTCGACCCTTGCCAAGTGGACTTTTGCCACTTCCTCGCTTCTTATGCTTCCAGCCGCCGCTTTTACGGCTGAAGCCTTGCAAAGCTCGCTGCATCGCCCTCTTCGAAGGCTTCTCCTCATCTTCGTGACTGGGCGCTTCTTCAGGAACTCCAAGCAAATAATAAGGATCCAGAGGAGGAGGACGAGGTAGATGCTCTGGCCATGTCTCGTCAGGGTCCTCCTCAGCAGGCAACTTGGACGCCTTATCCGCCATCAACTCCTGGTCCTTGTCGCCTGCCAGCTCCTTTTCCACCTTTGACGTCTTTTTGCCCTTTTTTTCTTTCTTGTCCTTCTTACGCTTCTTGGCTTTGGGCGGCGACGATGATCCAATCTCCTCGTCCTTTTCCACCAAAGCACTGAAAGACAAGTCGCCACAAGCTTCCAAAAATCCGTCCATGTGGCCCCCCGGATCCATTGTGAGCCCTGCAAAGCTGAGGCAATCCCATCATGTGAGTAATGAACATGACAACCAAGAGGACGAAGTAAGAAGCCTGGCATCCAAGCGACAGTCGCGCAATAATAATATTTTTCCGAATCCGCAATCTAAAGTGTGAAACACCGGGCCCGCGTCAGAACACTGCCGCTGTTGCAACCACAGTCGGCTCAAACCATGCTGCCGCCGTCACGGTGGGCGCAAGGCCGCCGTGACATGCTTAGCAGTCGGCGCGAAGCCGCCGCAACATCGCAGTCGGCGCAACGCCGCCGCAACAAGGCAGTCGGCACAATGCCGCCGCAACAACATGGCAGTCGGCATAAAGCCGCCGCAACAAGGCAGTCGGCACAAAGCCGCCGCAACAACATGGCAGTCGGCTCAGAGCCGCCGCTAGCAGTCGGCACAAAGCCGCCGCAACATGACAGTCGACATCAAAGCCGCCGTGCCCATACGCAAAGCTGCCAAACCCTGATCGCAACTGGCAACAGCGAAAGCGAAGATGAAAGGTGATCTCACCACCACGCTCAGCATTTTTCTCCCCTGTCCAGACCGAAGTCATCTGAAATTACGAATTAAGTTAAGCCCTGGCGCGCCCTCAAATGCTGCTCCAAACGCTCACCGAGTCGGAGTGCAGAGACAGAGCCCTGCAGCGCAAGCGATCCACAAAAGACAGCCAATTGCCAATTTTATTGGGGTCTGAACACAGCCAAGACACACACCCAAACAAGTAGTGGATGTGCTTCTCCAACTGCTCCGTTGTAGTTCTTCGCACCAGTACCATTTGCACATACATCGGATGAGGTTTTGAAACTGTAGTGGACTTCTTCTGCACCTTGTGCCTTTTGCTTACCATCCGAGGCGGAGGCATGCTCACTCCTTTTACCATCATTGCCTCAGTCCTGTGAGCCATCAAACCTGCAGAAGTGTCGCAATGGAAGGCCGGACCTAACTTAGAACAACTTGTTCAACGTTTAAACAGGTTGACAACCAGGGACCAGTCGCCGATGCTTCCAACACAGTGGACCACGGACGGCACGAAGCCGCCGTGGCGGCTTCGAAAAAAGACACCCTTAAACTGCTTAGAGCCCTTGACGACGAAGACAAACCATTCCATCACCAAAGTGAACACTGACACATTCAAACTCCTACACAGGAACAGCACCGCTCGGTCTCTTTTCAACAAGCACCACAACGCAGAGAGTCGCCGCATTAATGCGAGGAACTTGTCGACGACGGTGTCAATGGAGCGGCCTGCCGCCGTGAACACAGTCGGCAAGAGGCCGCTGTGAACACAGTCGGCACAAGAGACCGCCGCGAACACAGTCGGCTGGTTGCCGCCGTGAACACGGTCGGCATGAATCCGCCGTGAACGCACACAGTCGGATGGAAGCCGCCGTGAACACAGTCGGCTGGTTGCCGCCGTGAACACGGTCGGCCAGAGGCCGCCGTGAACACAGTCGGCACAAGAGGCCGCCGCGATCACAGTCGGCTGGTTGCCGCCGTGAACACAGTCGGCCAGACGCCGCCGTGAACACAGTCGGCACAAGAGGCCGCCGCGAACACAGTCGGCTGGTTGCCGCCGTGAACACAGTCGGCCAGACGCCGCCGTGAACACAGTCGGCACAAGAGGCCGCCGCGAACACAGTCGGCTGGTTGCCGCCGTGAACACAGTCGGCAAGAGGCCGCCGTGAACACAGTCGGCACAAGAGGCCGCCGCGAACACAGTCGGCGGCCGCCGTGAACACAGTCGGCAAGAGGCCGCCGTGAAGACGTGAAGACAGTCGGCCGGCACAAGCCCGCCGTTGACACAGTCGGGCCGACCGCCAGTCAGATGACCCAGCACAGATAACTGAAATATTTTTTTTATTTTTATTATTTATTGAAAATGTTCTCATATAGTAAACAAGTAAACTGTATGTAAAATGTTAGTCTCAGAATACATGTTGAAATAATAATAATAATAAAGTGGGCGCCTAGCAGTTAGAATTCGTAAAACATGGTGACAAGCACTTAGAATTGCGCCTCAGTGATACTTAAATCATGCACTTAGAATTGCCCACAGTGATACCCAAGTCATGCACTTAGAATTGTATCAACCTTTGGTGGCCCCAAATCATCCATTTTTGAAGGATTTTCCACGGAAAATCATCCATTTTTGATGGATTCCCCCTGGCTCAGTGCTTCGCTCCTCATCTGTTTTTCCCGCCAATTGTGAAGTCTTTCATCGTCTTAATCTAGATCTTAATCGGTGAATTCAAACAAAGCTGCCCAAATCCACTCTAAACATACAACACACACATACAACATGAACATATACAACACACACACATATATATATATATTGATATATATGTATATCAAAACAATTCTAACTGTCAAAAAATTCTATCTGTCTTAAAATGTATAAACAATTCTATGGTCCCTGCGTTTCTAGCAGTTAGAATTTCGCTACTTTAGTCATGCAAAATCCGCTGAAAAAAAATCTATCTGCTAGGGGCCTACTGTAATAATAATAATAATAACAATCAGTATGGATCACTAGGAAACAGCATGCCTCATCATTGAACTGAATGTCAGAATACATAAAATCAGAATGGATTTAATCCGGAAGTGGTGACACTTGCCACCAATGTTATCAGAAGTTAAAAGGATCTGATTTATCTTCGCTTGTGCCAACTGACTGTCAACCAAAAAGGGCCCCAGGGCCCTGGAACAACATCAGCAAGTTTGTGTTTGGATGATTAAATCGCAAATTGTTCCCATGTGTGTTTGATGGTTAAACCCGGTGAAACCCCTATATATCATGGTTAAGACTTGAGTTAAGACCCACAAAGTGTGAACATGGCTTTTTGGGCTAGGTAAACTTATGGTAAACTTCAGGCTGCCCATCAGGTGACGCCGGTGACGCCTTGATGAAACCGCAGGTTCCAGCGTTCGCCTCCTCGTGTCCGACATTACTCTTGGCCGATGCGTGTAGCAAGGGACTCTCCCCGCGCTTGTTGAACCTATGACAAAAACAGAGGGTGGAGGAAAATCCATGGAAAATATCGGAAGCCCCCTATAAATGGAGATTATAGCTGGGAAAATCAGCGAACTAAATGACTAAATGAAAATGTGTGTTGAAATAGAGAGACGTGTGGACTTTTGGTAGCTGACGATGATGCTTGTACACTTCTACAGGCTTGTGTGGGTCACAGACTTCTTTCTCAAAAAAAGAGATGCGGCCTTGTGTTCTTATCCCATACAATCACCATGTCCCCCTTGGATGAGATCCAAAAAGAAATGAAGAAATCCAATCCTAAATCATGGTTTCTTGGGAGGGCTACATGTCAGAGGGAAGGGATCTATTACATATATCCATCTTATGTCAAGTGTATGGTTTACTCAACCAAATTTAGGCAGGTTCTATCGTGCTACACCCATTTTGCTAGCTTGAACCTAGCCAGCATGGGTTTGTCTGCAAGAGTGGTAAGAAGTCCGCAAACATGGCTGTGTTCATAGTGAAAGTGATCATGAATTATGACCCCATCAAATGCCTACGAGATAGTTCAATCCTCTTTCGAGGGTCCATGATAAGGAGGATAGCCAGGATAGCCCAATATGTCCATGAAATCCTCAGAGGGTCCAAAAATATACACAATATACCCACAAAGTATATCAAATAAGTTGCCAAAAAAGAATCCCTCAAAAAATAATCCCCAAGTACATCCCCAAGTAGGTTATATCATTTACAAAAACACATATCCCCAAGTAGTTTATCCAGTACTTTATCCATCGGAAACATTTGCGCCAAATCATCGACGCAGCAAATCCAAGTCAGTCAGTCACTATTAATCACTCGGATCACAAGGAAACCACTAGAAAAACAACTATTAACATTACTATTAAACCATCCCATTAACCATCCCATTAATCCCCATTAATCCCCATGAATCCACCATTAATCCCCATTAACCATCATTATTAGCCATTATTGACCATCATTTACCATCAAAAAAACCAGTTATTAACCATTACCCTCTGGTAAATTAACTTGTTGACCCTGGCAGTCATCGGGGTTGCAAAAAACTAGTTTCCTTTAACATGGGTGATTTTCAGGGTCCAACTGTTAATTTACTGGAGGGTACTAACCACCATAAAACCACCATAAAACCACCATTTTTCATCCAGCTCCAAGGCACTGCACGCTCTTCATGGCTCCAATCTCAATGGGATCCCCCAGGGCGGTGCCGGTGCCGTGGCATTCGCCCACCTGCACCTGTGGTGACCGCGAAATGGGGGAAAAATGGTGGGTTGAAGCATCAGAAATCATGAGAAATCGGGATTTACCCACTGAAAATGCTGATTTAAACATGATCTAAGCATGATTTTTTTAAGTGGCTAAGATTAGGAATTCAGCATCCAAAAATGCTTATGTAACTATCAAGATTGAATTGTGAATCAACCAATCATCAACCACGAAATTCATGGAATAAATGCTGCTTTTACCACAGAGTCACTGATAAAAAAAGCCCTGGTTAGCACCAGATGCTCCAAGTATTCGGATCGCCATCCCAGTTCTTGCTGCAGAAATAAAAATAAAATTCAAGCTTTGTAGGAGATATACCTCTGAAATTTATGTATCTCATATATATATATATACAATTATTATAATTATATATATATATATTACTACTACTATCATTATTAATTACTATTATTACTATTACCCTCTGGTAAACTAACATAACTATGGAAAATCACCATTTTTAATGGGTAAATCAACTATTCCTATGGCAATTTGCAATAGCTATGTAACAAATTACCAGAGGGTATAGCAAATTTTATATGGGTTATTTAGAGATCATTGGGATCACAGGAACCCGCCACAACCCGCCACAACCGGCCACAACCCGCCACAACCGGCCACAACTCACACCTCTCCAGGCTGTAAGCGCGCTTCGGCCAGAGAGGCGCGGATACACATCCTCAACGTGAAACGGTCAGCTTTGGGGAAGGGAAAATGCAGTATAGTAGCTATAGTTCTATAGTAACTATAGTTCTATAAGTCATATCAGTCTTAAACCATTCATTGGATTGGTTGAAGGGAAAATTTACACGAAAACCCATATGATGGGAAAATCGATGGTTTCCGGTTAAGATTTTCACTTAAACCAATCCATTGAAGTAACCATTGACATTTAAGGGGTGCCCAATAAATGTGACCCTTGTAATATCTTGTAATCTCAGGACTCGGGTGTTTGTATAAGCTGGCAATGCAACGGCACATTGAATCACCAGTTTCTAAATCAGGGTAAATCATGGTGTGTATCATGGTGTATCATGGTTTTTATCAATGTAAATCATTTAAAAATTCATGAGTTCATCATAGTTAATCCAACTTCACTTGGAATGATCGGCATTTGACCACCATTGACCCGCAGCTCCTACGCCCGGGTGGCGTAAACGGCCCTTTATCGCCCTGTCGCCGAGTGGCTGCTGTGAAGGGCCATGGGGTGCGGTCAGTGACGCACTACGGCCGTCCTGGAGGGTGCCGAAGGTGAACGCGAAGCGGAAAGCCAAGGGGAGATTTGTTGTTTAAGATCAGGGGGATGGGAATCAATCTGAATAAATTCTGTTAATTTATATAGATGACTATAATCAGAATATTTACCAGTAGTATATAGATTACAAACTAATTATAGTAAGAAAACTCCATATTTTCGGATTTAGATATTTATATAATATTCATGTGATTTATAGTATTACAAACTATAAATATATCCTACTTGGATAGGTAATTCCATAATTCTATATATATATATATATAAATATGTGTGTGTGTATAGCAAGCCCCGAACCCCCCCGAATAGATCAAAAAAACACCATATAGTTGAATAAAGATAACTACTACGTTACCATGATAACTATGATAACTAGAGGTCTCATCACCAGAACTACCATTCCTCAATTCCTCAATCATATGGATATAATATATATATAGGGGTTGAATAATAATGATGACTATTCCTCTCACCTTTACCGCCTTTACCATTACATTTACCATTACTATGACTATGACTACTATTACATACCATTACCATATGGAGGTTTCCTGAAATGGGGGTACCCCCAAATCATCCATTTATAGATGGATTTTCCCTTGTAAACCATCCATTTGGGGTATCCCCATTTATGGAAACCCCAAATATGGGAATACACTACTATGATAACTACTATTATATACTATTACTACTATCCCCATTACCATTGCCATATGATTGCCATTACTATTACTACTACTACTACTACTACTACTACTACTACTACTACTACTACTACTACTATTACTAGTGATTGAGGTATAACACTAGTAATGTCAACCCCGGATTAATAAACCATGGTTTATTAATTAGGGGGGTACTCCTCCAATAGTCATAATCCAATACTGAAATGGTACCCCCCCCAATTAAACAGCCTAAGGGTTTATTAATCCAGCGTTGACAGTCATGATGATCACTACCATTACCATTTTGCTATCACTATTACTATTCGAAGGAAGTTTAGAAGTCAAACTTCCGACAATATGGACAGATGAAAAGCAGAGTAGGGCAGAGGCAGAGAGAAGAGAAAGATTAGAAGAGAGAAGAGTAGAAGAGAAAGAGTCAGAAGAAAGAAGATGCAGATGCGCGAGAAGGTAGGAAAGTCGCGAAACACAGTGTTTTTCCAATGATTTGTGGCTCCGGATGGTCGAAAAGTAGGCTCGCTAAAGCGGCGGGTGCGGAGCCAGCTCGCCAGATGAGAGATGAAAAATTGCACGCCGTTGTGGCGCGAAGCACATTTCCAAGTCAAAATGTACAAAACACACCATTCTCGGACCACTTTTGGAAGTTCCAATGTCGAAAAAGTGCACGCCGTTGTGGCGCGAAGCACATTTCGAAGTCAAAATGTACAAAGCACACCATTGTCGGACCACTTTTGGAAGTTGAGATGTCGAAAAAGTGCACGCCGTTGTGGCGCGAAGCACATTTCCAAGTCAAAATGTACAAAACACCAATGTCGGACCACTTTTGGAAGTTGAGATGTCGAAAAAGTGCACGCCGTTGTGGCGCGAAGCACATTTCCAAGTCAAAATGTACAAAACACCACATGTTCGCGCCCGCCACTTTTGGAAGTTTAGATGTCGTTTCGCGTGGCAGGCGCAAGGGATTGTGGACCTGGTCAAAAGTGAGCAAAACGTGAGGGTTTTGTAGCATTTTCAACTACAACCACCACTACACCACACTACACTCCAATACATTACACTACACTACAACTACAACTACACCTTCACTACATTCTACTACACTACACTCCACTACACTACACTGCACTCAATTACACTCCATTACACTACACTACACTACATTACACCACACTCCACTACACTACACTACACTACATTCCACTACACTTCACTACATTACACTGCACTACACTACAACTACAACTACAACCACAACTACACTCCGCTACACTAAATTACACTACACTACTACACTACACTACATTACACTGAATGACACTGCACCACAGATAGACAGGTAGACAGATAGACAGATAGACAGATAGACAGATAGATAGGTAGGCAGATAGACAGATAGGTCATTAGATGAAAGAGAGAGAGAGAGAGATAGATCGATAGATAGATAGATAGATACATAGATAGATGGATAGGTAGGTAGGTAGGTAGGCAGGCAGGTAGATAGTCAGAGAAAGAAAGAGGAAGAGAGGAGACCTCAAGCACCTTTCGGTCCATCAGTGGCTTCGATCTGCCATCCCTGATTCACAACAACCAACCTCTCCTATAGGTTTCCTATTTTTGAAACTTCCGCCACCGCCTTGTGCGGTACTACTGGTACTATTATTAATGGTACCACTATTATTATTACTATTATTCTTATTACTATTACCATTATTATTACTACTATTACCAGTAATGATTGAGGTACTATATTAGTCAGTTAGGATCCAGGATGATTATTAGTATTATGATCATCACCAACCAGTATTATCACCACCAGAAGTACCCTCTGGTAAACTAACATAACTATGGAAAATAACAATTTTTAATGTGTAAATCCACTATAAATGGCCATTTTCAATAGCTTTTTGTACCAGTCATTACCAGAGGGTAAATCCCATTGTCATCCCATTATTCACCATTATTAACCATAGAAAATCACCATTTATAGTGGTTAGTCATTACTATAATGGTAAATCAATAGGTAATAGTGATACTATAATAGGGTACCCTATAAATCAATTAGTTATATTATACGTACCATTTATAGGGTATAGTGGTACCTCAATCACTTCCCAGCCGTGGCAGCCGTGGCCGTGGCGCCTGATTGGCACATGAGCCCAGCAGCACCGCCAGCGAGCGCTCCCCCGCCGCGCGCTCGGCGTCGTTCTCCGCCGCCAGGTGCACGGCGCAGCAGCCCTGGCGCCGTGGACGCCGGGCCAAGGCCGGTTGGTCCCCCGAAAAATGGGCGAACACCCAGGGATTTCACCCGAAAAATCCATCATTTCACCCACAAAGACTTGGAAATATAGAGGGATCCACTGGATCCACTGGATCCAAATTTGGAAAAAAACATGAAAAACACACCAGGTATTCAAATTCACCTTGCCAGAACTTTCTCATTGCCAGGTCCGTTACGTCCGGGACCGCCTCGCCCCGAATAAAGCCATCCGCACCCACATCGAAGGTGAAGGCACCTGGGGACATCCCCAAGGCCCAAGATACAGAAAGGAGGGAAATACCTGAAATACCGATGATAAATGGAGGGTGTTCATGACAAAAACATACAAAAACCATGATGCATCTTCGGAGTTGGTGGTTGGCGATTAAATCTTAGATTTCCTGCCTCGACAAACACTTGAGCAAAACTGGAGGTAAGAACCTCTATGAACCTCCAGCAATCAGGAAATGTGCCAGTGCAAAACATGAGAACAACCAATGATGACATATCATTTTCCCAACGTCAATCCGAAGAAATTGGGTCAATCCGAAAACTGGCCCACCTCTAATCAGGGAACAATCCGAAGTTGATGGATTCAACCCATCCCAAAGGGGGAAAATCCCAGATGCTTTGAAGTCACTTTTTTTTTTGTCGGATGATTTCACCTTTCTTTGCTGACTATTTGGGGATATTCCTGTTTATAACATTTTATAACATTTTATAACCTGATAATACCTGATATAAATGGGTCTTATTTGTGAACCACCAAACCACTCACCATTTTTGCTGGTGATCTTACCATTTATAGCTTTACCGTGGCTGAAAGCCATCATCGAAGCCCAGCCAGCCAGCCAAACGTTACGTTTCGCCAGGCGGCGGCCCTTGTAGGAAAGCATGGTGGCGGCACATTCACCGATCCAACCCCCAGGATGAAGCATCACTAAGATGCCCATGCACACGGCATATTTCAGCTGGGCTTGATCCTTCATATTGTCCTGGGCTACATCTGGGTACCCTGGGCCGAAAAAATCGCAACTGGTCACAATTGGTGACAGGGGTTTTGAGGTCCCCCCCATTATATGCAGTAATTGACAAGTGTTCCACATCCGCTTTGAGGTGTGACCCACATCCCCAGTCCTCAGAGAGGGGCGCAATCTTCTCGCCAATTTGCGTATTTCGCCTTGTTTTTTGGAGCGAAATGGATTTTCATAGCGCACTGATGGACCCACAAATAGACCATGGTACAGGCATTGCCTCCATCTTTGGAGTGTAAAAAGTGTAAAACTAGGATTTCATGTAGATGTTCCCTCAAACCACCCCCTTGTTTGTAAGACATCGCCCAAATATCAAATGATACATCTAGAATCTAGTCGATATATAATTATGTAATTATGTATATTAATTATATAACACATTTAAATTCATGGATATGTTTGGTATGGTTTACATGCTTTGGGGCTCTACAAAACCCATCGTTTTTGTCAGCGCATCGGCCTCACCATCATGTGAGCTGCCGCATTGGTGGCCACAAGAGAGGCGGAACAGGCCGTGTCCACCGTCACGTTAGGCCCGGTGAGGCCTGCAGCCAGATAGGGATGAAAAACTGGGGACTTTACGAGAAAAAACATGGGAATATGATGGAAATATGATGGAAATCATTCTCAGCGCAAGGTTTATCCATGTTTATCCCATCCCCCGATGATATGAAACGCAAAGAAACTGATACTCCCGATGAAGAAAAACGACCCCAGAAATAGATCCACGATCCAACACGAGGAAGATGCTCGCATAATCTGATATGGTCTACCCTCCTGCAGTCAAACGTGGCTTGCAACATCCACCATTCACTTCGTTGACCTTCCCAGAAAAGAAGCTCCATAGGGTCATAATCTTTCCCTTTTCATCCTCCTGAAACCTCCATTTTTCATGGTGATTTCCCATAGATTCGATGGCTTGTTGGGCTGGTGAAAATCACCCATCAATCGGATATGCCCGGATCATCAAAGTTGAAACCACTCTTCCAGAGCAAAAAAATTACCCCCAAAATCTGCGGCTGGAATAATATCACTAGCAAAACATGGAAAGAAAGTAGACCATCGAAAAGAGAGATTTGACCAAGAAGAAAGGGGATATGTCCATTCTAAAGTAATGTAACCAGCCATGGGCCACAGAAAAGCCACAGATTTCTGCCACCCAGCACCTATCAACCTGGCAATCCTGGGGTGAAAAAAAACAAGTTGCTAGATGATTTGCTCAAAAAACCCTCAGGCTTAGCCAGCCATGGCTGGATTCGTTGTGGCTAAAATGGTGGACTCCTCCTGGGCGGAAGGTCCGTAAAGACTTCCCTGCGAAGCAGCCCAAGGTATGCGAGAGTCTGGAGCAGGTCACGAAGCCACTGTTGTTGGTGAGCCTTGGGATGTGGAGAAAATTTCCGCGCTTCGGAATGGTAGTCGAAGCGCGTCACAAAGATGGGATAAAACACGAGTAAGAATGGGAAGTTGAGAGCAAAGAAAGACTGGAGCTTCAAACAATGAGAATCAAACATCCAAATCGGCCACTTCCGCTTTTCAACTTTTCGGACTCTCCATTTTTCACCCCCTACCCTATCCCATCACCCTGTTCCAACAACGTTCCAACTGTTCGTTCCACGCAACTGGTAGCGGTCTTTCTTCAGGTAAATCACGTTCCACTCAGACCCCGAATCGCCCATGAAGGAGCCAATGCGTTGCCCTCGCAGACCCTGCTTGGTCCAGCCGGCCTTCCACAGAACCTGCAGAAGTTGTTGGGAAAACCACCAAAAATCAAATGCGTGTTTAGTGTGTAGGGGCATTATGGGGCATTCACATGAGTTCCAAACCATTTGGAAATGGCTTGATATAATCTACAGAATAACATACGTCTTATTCTATATGTCCCGCCTTGGATAAGAATGGGGGACCCCGAAGAATGTCTCCGACCAGTTTCACCCCACATTTCCATACATGTCCTGCCAAAATCAGACCAGCCGTTTATATATTCAACGCAAGTTCCAACTCTTCCATGACTTTCCATCCCAAAAAGAACTATCATGAATTAAATTATCAGCATCCCAGCATCAATTTCATCACCACCATTTCACTTAACTAATCTTTCCAACAAACAAATTTTAGCCATGAATTTCCCCCAAAAAAAAAACAAACATTCGCTTCCCAATTTCGGAGTCCTCGGCGGAGTCCGAAACGGCGCGCCTCATAGCCCACTTCCATGACCCATCGCTGGCTGGGCGAAATGGCCTGCGCCTCCTCGATGTCGATGCCGAAGAAGTCGTTGTCGAAGCCTCGGCGGAAAAACGGCCGGGGGCTGCTGGGTGAGTCATGGAAAACACGTGGTTTTTTACACTCGGCACATAGGAAAATCACGAACATTCATAATAGGATTATATCTTAGTAGTGGAAGTTTCAGATATGTTTGTTTCATCTTGTTTCTTCATGATTCAAAAAGAATATTGAATAGCCAAAAAGAAAGGTTTCCAGCTGTGTAGCTGCGTTTTTTGAAAAACGGAAGAGGTGGCGCCCAAGATTCATGGGATGTGAAGCACATTTAACAAACCACTGGGGGATACCAAACACAGAACATAAAGGCAGCCATGGTTGGTTCCTTCACTCCAGTGCCGCAAAAAGTTTCCACACTTGCAAGGACTCGGTTGAGATTGTGGTGTGCGTGATTTTGACGAATGGGAAGCAAACCATCTTCAATGAAACAAAAGCAGGGTCCTGTACATCTATTCTGACTATGCTTGTTCCAATTCTTGGAAGTGATAGACTCTTTAGAAATCACAACTAAATGGGTGGCTTCCCATGTTTTGTTCCACACATGTCTTGCTCTAGCAGGGGTCTCCGGATGTGGTTTTGGTCTCCTCTTCAGGAATCCCAGAGTTGTCCAATCCTCTGGCCAGATACCTATGAGCTGGTCCTCATTCACGAAGGAACCTGGCTCAGGGGTCACCAATGGCTATGGGAAAAGACATTCAATTTTTCAGAATGTTTCAGATATGTTGGTTTAATGGAACCATATGGAAAAATCCAGAAAAATATGTATGTATGTATGTATATATATATATATATACATCATACGTTAAACCCCATTTAAACGGTACCAGCCATGGTTGGTTTTTCTGCTGGACCAGTTGGACCAAGTGACCATGGATGATGTACGCCAGGCCGCGAAGGGGCGCGTCTCGATCGGGCGCATAGTACAGATCCTCCACTGCTGGCAGTATGGGATGTTTATGGGATGTTGATCCTGAATCACAGCTACAAGACAAGTCCCAAAAACTTTGCGGATACAAATGATTGGGGGTTACTGTATATATATATAGCCATTTAGATGTGTGATGTTCATTCTATGCCTGGCTCCATAGCTGCCGTAGCTCCTCAACACGTTGCCCCATTCAGAAAAAACTGCCAATATCCATGGCTAGCCCCACATACAGTTCTCGGGATCATGAGAAGTCACGTTATGTGTCTGACCTCCAGTTTTTGTCTGTTTCCCACCACTCAAATCCACAATCAAAGACCATCACAGATCTGATGGTAAGTCTGGTCTGAACTGGGGCACCATGTGTGATATTTTTGTGAAGTCGTGTCAAGTCCCTTTTGTTGATGGTTATATCCCGTTGATTCATTTTTGGTTGGACATCCCATCTACTGTAGTATATACATATATACACCGATATCTTGCTATGACATTTCCATGATATGATATTCGCATTACGTGACACATTAGTTGTAGTTGATCCTAAACCATTTAACTTATATCATATTATATTACATTATAATGTATTATATTATCTTAAACTATATTATATCATATGATATCATACTAATTCATATTCCAATTAATAGTGTATAATATATATATATATTATAAATTATAATATATAAATCTATTTAGTTTAGTAGATTTCCCCAACCCTCAATTCTTGGCGTTTCCGGGCTCCTTGTCGAAGCGCGTGAGGGGCGGCTCCAACAAGGTGTCGCTGCCGGCCGTGAACAGCCTCGCCAGGGTCCCGATGGAAAAACATGGAAAATTTCGGTGGTAGAAATGAAATCATCATGAGATCATCATGAGATCATCATCCATAAATGGTCCATAAATTTCCATAAAATGATGTTTTAATTGGAAAAAAAACATCTATATAAACATCTATAAACATGTAACCGAACAAAAAAAAACAAAGATATGATGGATTTTGTCGATATATCTTCATTTACTCTTGTTCGGCTATGGTTCACAATGAATCAAAACAAGATAGGGATGTGGTTTTTCGATTTTTGCCGATTTTTGGGATCGTCAACAAGTCATGAGTCATGAGATCAGTCATGAGTTATTTATCGGTTTCCATCGTCATGGAGGCTTCCCCAGAAGATCTAAATTGATGGCTATGGGTGAAACTTCTCCCCGCAAAAATGCTATGAAATTTCGTCCAAAAAATCACCATAAATCACTACAATTCACGATAAACCACACTAAATCATACTAAATCCCTATAAACCCATAGTAAATCAAGTAGTAAACCCAGTCCGTAATCCCAGTCCGTAATTCCCATCGTTTCATGCTCCCACCAGCGTCACCGAGCAACGCGAAGCTCATGTCACAGTTCTCGGCTCCCGCGGGGAAGCGCTCGGTCATGGACTTCACGTGCACGCGATCGCAGCCCGACTCTCCTTCAACGTGGCCCATGGGGGAATGGAGCTGGAAAAATCGCTGGCTTGATATGAATCTATACTGTCAAGTACCACAAAAAGTATCAGAAAGTAACTTTTATATATCTAAACATATCAACATATCTACGATTCTACTACGATTCTGTACATTTCAAACATTAGTACATGTTAGTGTATAAATTCGTGGATTGCAATGGTGAAAGAGTTCGTCACCATTCACCCATTTGGGTGTGTCTCTTTGGGTGGGAAACATCCCTCAATTCCGATGGATTGGAACCTCATTCTTCCGACAAAAATTGCCATTTGGGACGAAAAAAACCTCATGTTCAGACACACCCAAAGATCTTATCAAGTTCATGTTCATCACTCTTTTAATCACTCTTTTAATCACTCTTTTAATCACTCTTTTAATCACCATAAATCACCATAAATCACTCTTTTAATCACCATAAATCATTATCCCCATAAACCATCATAAACCCATAGACCCAGTCCGTTTCATCACTAGTTTCATCCCCGGTCCCTCTGGGTCCATGGTCGAAACTCCGCTCCTGGACGTTTGGGCAGCTTGCGAAACTGCAGCGGCTCCATCTGAGGGATAGCGGATTCTGGAAAATCTTGGGATTTATTTGGTGATATATTTCATAGAATTGGATGATGGGAAAATTTACAGGAAAGCCCGATCAATTTGATGGTAAAAACCCATGGGTTTACTGTAGATTTTCCCTTAAACCAATCCAGTGAATATTAAGTGATTACCCTCTGGTCAACTAACATAACTATGGAAAATCACAATCTTTAATAGGTAAATCAACTATAAATGTGCAATTAACAATTGGGATTAATTGACAATAGTGATGATTATCCAATTGCTAATCACTATAATCTGGAAGGAAAATCTTGGGATTAATTTTTACAATAGAGATTAACAATTGGATATATAGTGATTAATCTGGGATTGCAATTGGATCAATAGTGAATTAATTGGGATTTATAGTGATGTGTGGTGATTCATGATGATTTAATGTTGATTTATTGTGAATAATTTACATGTAAGAAGCTCATTGTTATTCTTATCACATGAATCCTATGTCAATATCATATTTGTCATATATTGATATTACCATGTATTACCAGTGATTGTCATCTCATCTTTTTTTTTCGTACCACCAGGACGGCTTGACGGCTTGCACTTTTGCCACCAGGATGACTTAGTTGTTTGGTCAGTAGAAAGGAAAGTGATGTGTCAAATCACACAGTCTTTGAGGGGTGCTTTGTTCCAAGTTCTAGATGTACTAAACTTACTGATTCTTAGCAGGGAATGAGGGAATGATCCATAATCACTATTAATAATAATCCCATTCCCCCATTCCCATCCATTCCGTACTAAGCACCAGTAAGTAAAGCTGTACCCAAGTTTTGCAATCGTCACTTGATTTGACAAGGGATGATGGAAGAAAGTAGCCTCATGGCCATGAAATGGACAAAATGGCGTCGATGGATGAGTCTCATGCAGTATGTACCGTATAGACAGAGTGGACCAAAACTCATCAAAATCGTTGAGACACAGCCAATTCAGAAGATTGAACAATGTCAGTCGCAAAAACCAACATCAAGAAACAGCTGCAAAAATCATGTCAACATCAGGAAAACTGACTGATGAGACCTCATCTTTATATCTTCGGCCATAAATTTCTGATAACCTTAACCCAATGATAGTCCCACTATACATTAAAATGCATGGGTATATTATCATTGGTATTGTTAATAACTATCATTGTCAAATTAACTATTGTTAATCATCACTATATATATATATATCCAATTACCATCCCAGATTAATCACTATATATCCAATTGTTAATCACTATTGGTATGAGTCAAAATTTGAGGTACCCCAATGGTCCGTTTCAATGGTTACGATTCGATGAGACCACTGAGACCACCTTGTCCATGAGCCAGGTTTGCAGTACCAAAGCTTCATCGGTCTCTGGTAGATACCTGCGGGAGAATCATGGCAAGATATGGGAAAAACCACCTATGAATAGAGGAAAAGCCACCTATAAATAGAGGAAAAACCAGCTATAAATAGAGGAAAATCCAGCGAGAAATAGAGGAAAAGCCTATACATAGAGGTTTAGAGCTCGAAAAATCGACGAATTTCTGGATTTTCCTACCATGTTTGATGACTGGAGGGTGACCTGAAGAAAAGGGGATGGACCTTGACTTGAGGCAAACATTCCCTGCTTCAGTAGCCATTGGTTGGGGATGTTCATCGACCCGAAATCATCCAAATTGGACCATGACGACTAGTATTGAAACATGATAACTTAATTATCCCCCACCCCCTATAATATATATTTATTTATTATAATCTTATTATATCATTATATAATATCATATACTATAAGATATTAGAAGCTTCCCTAAATCGTGGATTTCCCATTGGGAAAATGCCCAATGGCACATCGACAGAGGCAATTTTTCTCTCCCAAGAGGCCGATAGTCCAGCAGATCGTGACGGAAGAGCAGCACTGAGCCCGCACTAAGACGAAGTCGACCACCAATGGCGCCCTGCTGAAAGGTGGTGCCCTGGTGATCCCAAATCCCCATTTTCGTGGCTTATCCCATAGGTCACTTATAGCTCTAATTACCCTCTGGTAATGACTAACGTAGCTATTGAAAATGACCATTTATAGTGGATTTTCCCATTAAATATGGTGATTTTCCATATGTTAGTTTACCAGAGGGTAGATACTAAATGGTGCTAACCAGTGATCAGTGGGATGATCCTCCAAGTATGTCGGTTGGGAAAATAGTGGAAAATCAGAATGACGACCAGCAAATCCATCGAATCCACCTCGGAGCTTTTGGCTGTGAGTTCGACCACGCCCTGGCCCTCGACTTTGTAAAAGATGCAGAGCCGTCGGGCTACAACCTACCGAATCTTTCCGGCTTGTCCCCCAGGTTGACAAGCCATACCCTCCAGTGATGGAACTCACATAGCTATGGGAAATGGACCATTTATAGATCGATGATTTACCGAACTTTAAAATGGTGATTTTCCATAGCTATGTTAAATCACCGCATCTCCCTCTATAAGGATCACTTCAAAATAACGATTTCAGCCCAATCAACGTCGTTGCCCAGCAATGGATTACAACTTTCACATAGCTTCATCCCTTTTCCATCAGAAAATTGTTGTCCCCCATAGCATGGCGGGAAATTCACAAAATTCACAACAAACATCAACAAACTCTACAGCCATTCAGATCAGCGCCAGGAGACCCACATCATGAATTCCTCGGCCATGCGCTTGTCTCGTTCGTCCATGGAGCCAGCTTTACCCACCAACGAAACGCCTTCGGCCATGTGAGGCACTCGTAGGATCGTGCCGGTCTGGCTGTACCTGGACAGCAGGGGCCCAACACGTACTGTCAGCATCTGTCAGCTAAGTTGGTAACTCCAATAACTATAGGGTTTATGGATGTTTACGGTAGATATATCTATGGTATTCTATAGTTACTATGGTTTATACAGTAAACCAAACTATAACTGGGGGGCACCACCTTGTACTCACGTCGAACGAAGAAAAAAAGTCACAGAATATCCAGAAAGGGGTTTAGCATCTTTCTAAAGTACGAGTAATTTTTAGAACATGGGAAATCCAAAGAGTTGGCTATTTCATCACCCAATATCACACTCACCAGAATATATGTATCAAGTATAAATTGTATATGTGATGTTATTATCCTATAGCCTATATCATAATTATCATATCACCAGATCTTTTTGTCTCTCAAAAAAATGTTCCCAGGATTGCGCGTCACCAGGATACAAGCTATGACAACCAAAAGCAGCTGGACTGTTCGCCAGCAGATCTGTGAGCACCGAGAGATGCTGGTTGAACTCCTGGCTGGAAAATCCGATCAAAAGTGGGGCCCCCGTTGACGAATTTGCGTTCAGTTGGTGGGTTTATAACTCCAATGTCACTATGGTTTATGGTACCTATAACATCCTATAACTATAGTATTCATGGGGTTTATAAACCATCGTTCCATCACTGGGGGGTCCCACATTGTACAAGTGGAGGTGTATCGCTGGGAAAATCATCGAACTAAATAGGACATGTTCAAATGCTACGTTTGATGACCGGAGGGTAGATAACACTGTATGCAAATGCCTAGTATATCACAAAATATCAGCAGCATTCAATAGCTCCCACTACCAACTACGGTAGTTTTGAGTGCACAGTAACTGAAATGCCAATTACTACAATTCAAAGTTCATGAGCAAGATTTCACCCCGCTTGCTTAGTCACATCGGGCCCGAAATCATTGAACCAATTCATGTAAAATCTGGTTCAACAAAAATCATTACCCTCTGGTAAACATACAAAAAGCTATGGAAAATGGCCGATAGAAATAGATGGTTTACCTATTAGAAAATGCTGATGTTCTATAGCTATGTAACAGTCATTACCAGAGGGTAAGCTCTGAGTTATGTCCCCATGAAATCGGGGATGGGTCAAAACCTATTAATACCATATTTTTAGTGGCTTATTCACATCCATTTTAACCCAGCTATGACTTGATGTTCACCAGAAGGTACCAGGGTTTTGACCCATCCCCAATTTACTATACCCTCTGGTAATTTGTTACATAACTATGGAAAGATCCACCATGCTATCAATGGGAAAATCCACTATAAATCACCATTTCAATAGCAAAAGTCACCCCAAAAGTCGTCACTCCTTCAATGCTTCATAGTCTGGCGGCGCATTGCGACCCCGAGGCTTCGTGTCCTGGCAGATCGTCCCATTTCCCGAGCACGCCACAAAAATGCCACAAAAATGCCACAAACAACATTTCACGAAACAACCAACCTTGAAACCTCCAACATTTCGGAAAAAAACAAAAAAACAGCGGGTTTTCCCCTTAAGTTGCCCCGCGTTCCGGGAGCATCCGGGACCTCCTTGACCTCTTCGGCTTCAGATTCCGAGCCATAGAGATCTGGGTCGAACCAGCTCCTGACAGCTCCATGGTTTAACATTGTTTAATTATGATTAGTTAAGATATTGGTACTGAAGATATGGATAATCCATTTCTATCTTGCTATACGGGTTTCTATCCCCACACCAGGTATCTTCGATTTTTTTCGAAATTTCAGCCCTTGGGATCTGAGGACATCTTCACACTGCCAAGGCGCGACTCCGACTTGGTGTCGACCTCCACGGGCTCAGGAAGCGCCTTTCTGAGGGGCAGGGGCCAGTGGAAATGTTGGAATTTGCCCTAAAAAATAGGGATGGAATCACTTCCTGGGCAATATTGGGCAATATTTGATGTATTTGATGGGGAAAGGATTGGGTTATATAATATATATATATATCATCAATTTGTGGGCGGGTACCCGGCAAAAATTGAAGATGAACCCCCAAAAAGTAGTTGAAAATTCTCATTTCCAGCACGAAAAACGTGAAAATCTTCTTCCAAACCTTATTTCACCATAGTTTTCTGGTAAACTAACATAGCTATGGCATAGATATACGGCCAGCACTTGTGGCCCCAAACTCTTTTGGGATGATTGTTGAGGGACGTGATTGTTGACCCTCTGGGGAATCGGCTATTTCTTTTCTCGTTGTTTTCAACACTTGTTACATAAACTCTAAAGAAAACCTACAAAAACCCTAGGCAAAACCCTAAATTAACCCTAAATTAATCCTAAATAAGAAACCCTAAAGAAACCCTGCAAAAAACGTATGAAAGTGGTTTTGTAGTGTGTAGCGCACGTGTTTTTTTTTTGTCAGATATAGATGGCCCCTTCGTGGCCCATCAAAAAATGGTGAATTTTCCATGGATGGGGTGACCCTTCAAGACATCTCCACAGTGGACCTGTTGTTCCTCGGTCTCTGGTGTCTCGAGCAAGCGCAACTCCTGAGGACAGGCCATCAAAGCTGATGTAATCTGCATCCTATGTACACATATATAATATAAATGAATATATATATATATATACGTATATATATATATGTATTATACATAGTGTAATTACAATTCTCATTCTGAAAAAATCATTTAAAAATCTTCGTATTCTGATTACTCTATGATTCTGCTTCAGATGATCCCCTGATGCCTTGATCCGGGTCATGTTCTCGGCACCCACATAGGCGTGCTCCGTCTCCGCTCGGAGCCAGCCCACGTCCTTTACGGCGCGGATGACCAGCGGATGACACTTCGATGATTTCACCGGCAAAAATAGGGGATTTCAAGGGAAAGAAGTTGGGAAACATGGGGATTTTGCATGGTTTTACCAACAAGAATCAGAATTTAACCCCCAAAAAAAATGAAATCACATGAGCTCACCAACAGAAATTAAGATTAAGATTCAGCAAAATCAGGAGGTTTCATACTCAAAAAATCTTGCAACTGGCAGAAATCATCAATTTTTATGGGAAATAGATATATATATATGATTATATATGTGTGTGTTTATTTATAAACTCAATAAATTCAGGATTTTGCAGCCGGGTTAGATGACAGGAGGGAACCCACACCCAATCATCCCCAGTAAACATCCATAGTTTACAACCTTCCAAAAAGACCCAAGAAATGGTGAAGAAATCAGCAGAAAATCCCGTCTCAGCAGAAAATCCATCCCATAGTCATCTCCCATAGTCATCTGCCATCACCCAACAAATTCCCATGAAATATCCATTAAATCCATTCAAATCCCCATCAAAAAAATTTGGGTGAAATCACCTCGGAATTTCTCCATGGCTTGGCCTTTTTTCCTCATGTCTTATCCATGCAGATATATAAAAAAACCCATTCATAAAAAAAAGTCGTGAATTGTGGATGATATGAATCATGATATATCCATTGAAACCTCCATAAATTTGGGCGATTTAACCCGACCTCGAGTTTCTCCGCGTTCTCCCGTGCTTCTTCCGCCCGTTGTCGCAGCTTCTGAGCATCACCGCGCTGCACATGGCAATGGCCCCGCGCGACTAAGGCCTGATGTTTCAGGGGAGCGACAGCAAGTTGGACAGTCTTGGGATGATGAAAAAAATCGTTGTTGGATTCTTAACCATTGAATTGTCAGTTACTGGATGATTGGTTCTTGGTTTTGGTTTTTTTTAGTTGTTACTGTAAGTGAAATATTATGGATATTGATCTAAGATGATAATCAAACTGGAGTGTTGGGATTGTTATTAAAATGCGACAATAATTCTATCGATAACTGATCTGGAGTATTGGGATTGTTGACTGACTATTGTTGAGAAGTCTGAATATTGGTCATTAGAATGTTAGAATGAGAAGAATATTAGAATATCTGCAACAGGGAACATTATCAATCCAAGATAATATTTCTCATAATGATTATCAATTATCAGTGATACTTTAATAATCTTTGATATATGTTGATGTGTACATAAATGATATGATATTGTCATGATCAAAGAACCTGGACCTTAAAAACAAAAACAAAAAAAAAAACGAAAACTGAACTCCTTCGCTGCGCCTCGCAGATGGCATCCAGGACTTCGAAAGCCTGCAGGTTTTTTAACAAATGTCAGGATTTCAGGGATGTTGATCAAAAATGACTTAAATCTGGTGATAAACATGATAAACCAAGTTCTTCATGGAGATTTGGATGGGGATATCATTGGGGATATAACTTATTAGATATCAGATTGGTAGTTATATAAGTTATATGATTGGGGATATTTGATATTGGGGATATAACTTATTGGCATATCAAATATCAAATATTGGGGATAACCAACAATCTGATTCCCCCCAATATATCCAATATCAAATACCTCACAATGGAAAGTCTCCACTGTAAAGCGGTGGTTCTGCTGGTGCGGGTTGGCACACTGCAGATTGCTCACCACTTGTCCATTTTTGTTGTTTCAATATGTCTTTCTGTTGCATCCCCCATCTCCATATCCTCATTGTCCATCATTTTACATGTCAAATGATCTTAACTTCACCTTGTCTTTGAGTTGTTCATCTTTTTTTGCTACTCAGTGTCATCTTTAAACCCTCGAAATCTCGTAAAAATCCCCAAAAATCTCCAAAAATCCCCACGAACCCCCACCTTTTCCCCTGCCAAAAATCTGCAAAACCCACCTTTTTGGAGGTCCACCAACCTCCCCCGGTGACTCCAGTGGTCGCCTCCGCCTGCCGTTGCAGATCGAAGTCGGCCGGCCACAGCACGTCGGGCGCCTCGCTTGCGAGCGCCAGAGCCTCGTCGCGCGGCGTTGCCGATGTCAGGGCGAATCAATATGGTGAATATCAATTGTTAACCCAACGATTATCCCACTATTATCCCACTATTATCCCACTATTATCCCACTATTATATGCCATGATATCAATGGGTTAACCATGGTGAATAATGGGAGAATCATGGGTGAATAGTGGGATAATAGTGGGATTCTCCATTCAATAGTGGGATTTCATGGCATTATTCACCATGGTTAACCCAACGATTATCCATGGATATTAGTGGAGAATCGTGGCATATTGATATTAATGGTGAATATCATGGCAATTCTTAACCCAACTATTGAATGGAGAATCAATATGCCATGATATCAATGGGTTAACAATGGTAAATAATGGGAGAATCATGGGTGAATAGTGGGTTAATAGTGGGTTAATACTGGGATGTTAATGGGATGAGAATAAGATATACCCACTGGTAAACTAACAGTTCGCTATTGAAGCCATGGCCATTGAGTTCGTTGATTTAGTCATTAATAGCATGGTGATGTTCCATAGTTTTTTGTATGTTTACCTGAGGGTACAAGATGCTGGGAAAGTGGGTAAAACAACAATAAACCATCCATGATTGGGACTGGTTGAAAACGACCTATTTATGGTGATGCTAATATAATCTGTTAGTAATAGGAATCTTTAATGGAAATATAATAGGGATATGTAAGAAATGTGGTAAAGTCAATCATAAACCATCCCCAAAATCACGTATAGGGGATTATTAAAACCTCCACTTACAGGTGGTTTTTCAATATGTTAGCCATATCTATACAGTATATATTATAGAATTTTATGTATACATATGGATAGACTATAATTATTCCATATTTTATGGTGTTCAACGAACCAAAATATGGGATATATATATATATATGGGATACTATTTACCATTAAGACCTATATTTATAATGGACTTTCCATGTGTATATATATATAAATATACGGTAACTACATTTAAATATACGGACTTTTAAATATGCGAACAGGTATTTTAGACTACCTCCGGAAGGTTTCCCTTGGCCCGCCAGGCCATTTAAACATACGGAATCCAATTCATTTAAACATACGGCAACTACATATAAATATACGAACTGGTATTTCATACTACCTCCAGGGCCTCGCGGTCTGGCCCGCCCTCCACATATTTAAATGTCGTTACCGAATATTAATAGGAATGTTTAATGAACATCAGCTATACATGGGAATACTTAATATGTGTATTTGGATAAATTCTCAATAGTTCACCAATCTGAATAGATCGGCCATTCTGGGATGATTCCCCTTATTAAACATCATATAGGTATGTACAGTAAGTTTTGAAATAATGGGTATTGAACCACCTGCTGTACAATGGGAATATGTCATGGGAATATATAATGGTAATTTAAACCCATGGGATGTAACCCGCTAAAATACGGAACATATGGATTTGTTTTGTAATGAGAATGACCATGATGACCAAGCAAAATATGGTCGCTACATAACCAAGCAACATATACAGTTTCTACTATATTGCTATGTAACAAAGGGCCTAAATCCCCATGAAAGAAAAACATTTTTTTTCAGTTCCAGTTATTTTTAGTTCCAGAAAAAATCCCATACGAATCACCATGGAAAATCATCATCAAATCCCAGTGAATCTCATTAAATACCCATAAATCATCATTCAATCGCCATATTTTTACCATGTTCATCAGCAGAATTGGATGATTTCCCCATAGAAAACAGCAAGAGTTTTCGCCATGGAGAACTTCCCAACTTCACCTGCTCCTCCTCTGCCATCGAAGCGATGCTACTGTGATGTTTTTTTTGGGTTGGCGGTCCATAAAAACTGTTGGGTGTTCAGAGATATTCTACGAAAAATGGTTATACTGAATATGTTGTGTGTTTTAATTACACTGAAGATCATTACTAATTACGTTACTTCGAAGATAATGATTTATTACACTGAATTCAATTAAGCATTGAACATGCTGCGTTTTTTTACAAAGTGGTGTTTCTTGTGCTGTATATATTGCGCCGACTCAGACACATTCATGGATTGATTGTTTTCGTTCGATTCAGTGTCTCCAATTTTCCGGGAATTCTTTGTTGGTGCCGGGCTTTGAACCGGCTGTGGCAGCGATCAGTCAGCTGAGTCGCGGAGAAAAATACGTGTGGCCCAATGCCATAGGTCCCAAAAAATGAAGTCAAGTGAACCATGAAAGAGAAAGATCCTGAAACCTGAAACTTAAGCCACGACAAGCCACCACATGTTTTTTTCCATGTTTTTTCCATTTAACTGTTATGCCTTCCAATGCTCCCGAGAAACACAGCTGATTTCTCAATGGCCCAGCCCCACAGGTGCCTTCTTGGCGGGAGGCAGCCGTAACCACTCCGGAAGGAGCAGGGTCTGGCGGCAGCAGATGGGGCAGGTGGGTGGGGGAGAACCTTGGGGTAGAATCAACATTCAACGGGTCGGCAGTTTCATGGAATGATTCGATGGTTCTTCATGGCCCCCATGGGTTGTTGGTGCAATTCCCTTTTGGGCTATGTACATCATTGCTTTTGGGTTGATATCAACAATTGGTTCATCTTGATTTTCCATTAAATCATGTTTTTACGATTTTTATGAGTGGTTACCCTCTGGTGATTTAACAATATTTAACATAACTATGGAAAATCACTGTTTCTAATGCTGGACAATCAGCGCCACTGGGTGACTACCCTCACTACCCCCAGTTTGGTATCTGAAATCCCCAAAAGAATCACCAGATTTTTCGTCCGATCAAATCAGGATCGCTTTTCATCACCATCAAATCCCATGGAAAACACCATCAAATCCCATGGGAATTTATGGAATTCATGGAATTCAGTTTTAAAAAAACGGAGGATTCTCCCGATTTTCGCCCTGATCATCTCGTGCCGCGCCTTCTTTTTCAGTGCCTCCAGTGTGTCCTTGTCCAGGCGATAGCGATAGCCCTCCCGGTGAACCGTGATCGCCTCAGTCCCTAGAGATTTCTTATGGGATATTTGATATATGAATAATGGATCAATATTAGTTATTATGAATCATTAAAAATAATAATGGATTATAATAATGGATTCATATAATTATATATATATATTATTCCATTATTATGAATCAATAATATAAAACAAGAATCATCATTATATTAGTCATAGTGATTTTATGGGTTTATAATCATCAATAGTTCTTTCAATGGGATGATTTACCGATAGCTATGGATCAATAATTAGAATGATCCATCTATAATAACGATCAACAATAGTTGCTATTAATCGGTGTCACTATTATAACTATTATTGATGGTGATGATTTGATGGATACTAAAACCACTAGTAAAAACATCAACCAATAATGATTATCAATATTGTTAACCAGGGGGATTACCAGTAATCAATAGTATTGATAAAGGGACTCATCTGGTTGTAGTTCTTTATTTATAAGTGTTGAATATCATTATTAGTATCATTATTATGTATGATTATTGTTTTTGATGGATGATATTATAACCATCAAGCATTAGGTTGGCTATTGTTATTGATTTTCATGTTTATTGTTAAGCATCAGTGTTAAAAAATATCTGGATTTGAGATGCTAAAACCATTTAGGAGAAACATCAACGATTAGGGGAATATGGATAATACTATGGTTATTACTAACCATAATCTTATAGTTATTGCTAAGCAGTGTTGATGTTTATTGTCATTGATGATTACTATATTGATAATCGGATATTGAGGGATACTCGGGATAGTGCCGACGATTCTTGTTAACCCATGATGACGATTATGAAAATAATATTGTTGACTTGTGAGTTACTATAGTTGACTATTGATGTTGATTGATATTTTTGATTGTTAGCTTATCAACATTAGATTATTATTTGCTTGTGGATCACTATTCAGTGTTGACTAATATCATTGATTCTTATTGACCATCAACCGTAAAAGAAAACAATAATCTGGAATTACTATTGGGTGGATTCTGGGATGTTTTTTGATGGGTAGCCCAAATGACTATGATTATAGGATCGGATGGGATGGATAATAATTCTCCCATCTGGCTTCATTTTGTTATGAAATACTGTTATTCATAAGAACACCCTATGAAGATACTCTGGAAGCATGATGAAATATACTGTATTCATCCTATGTTTCTTCGTTATAATCTATCCACATTGGCGAATTCTGGGATACTTGGCCTGGTCGTCAGCTCCATTACCTGAACAATCCCCAGTTGAATACGTGGCCATGAACTTTATGTAACAAACATAAGAACAATAGTTTTTAACCAAACAAGGTGTATGGATATTTTTTGTGGTAAAGCTAATGCCATAAACCATGAACTGTCCCAAGTAGATATATCCAGTATATGATATACTATGGTTCTTCCTGACTACCATAACAAATTATAAGTAATAGCATGAGCTGCCGCGGTTCATCCTACTTGCAAAGTAGGAATGCTGAGGAAATATCTCAGTTCATCTGACTTACTATGCATCTTCATTATGTGTTTCTTTAGGAATTACCCTCTGGCAATTTGTTACATAGCTATTGAACATGACCATAGAAATAGTGGAATTTCCCATGAAAAATGGTGGATATTTCCATAGTTATGTAAACGTTTACCAGAGGGTAGTGCAAGTAGGCACTAATCCACTTGCAATTGGGGTCATGATCTCCTGAGTAGGATGAACCACCACTTCTAATCGAATATTGCCCTCTGGTAATTTGACTATGGAAATTGGCCCGTTTGTAGATGATTTATGATGCCTTATGTACCTATTAAAATAGTGATTTTCAATAGCTATATTAAATAACCGGAAGGTATAACCCATAATCACCCATTGTAATCCCATCATTTACACATAATCTACTGTTCATGATTGTTTTAATCCCATCCTCCCCCCCCAAAAAAGAACTCTTGCGGGGTTCCCATGTGTGTCATCAGCCCCGGACGGGCTGGTCGCCATGGACTGAGAAGCAGCGACTGTCGGGCCTGAAAGACATCGAATTTACGAGGCCGTCTGTAGAAGATCCGAGCAGAAATCAATGGATTTCACCAGAACATATGAAAAATCAACCAGCCAAACAGTGTAGTTCACCCGCAAAAAAATTGGATGTCAACAGCAAAAAATTGGATTTCACCAGCAAACAATAGGATTTATATAAATCAAATTAAATCAATATATTCACTATAAATCAATCAATCATTTAATCTATCTATCTATCTGTTGTGAAAAATTGGTACATTTACCAGCCCTGATTTGACATGATTTAACTGACAGACGATGGAAGTTTAAGTCTTGACAGTCTCTCTGGATTGAGCATTCTTTCCTGCGCTTTCAGGACCGATGGCAGAATGAAAGAATCTTCAAGATACGAAGCAATACAGCACGATCCTGCTGCACACCGCATCGCAAGACGGAACCAGATGGATCCAAATCACCAATCCTGTTCCCAAGTTCTGTTGGTGAGAGCCGCTGACATCGAGTGTTTCTCGAGAATCCCAGCTCTGCCACAACAAACTTTCGACAAACACAACAAAAAGCATGCCCAGCCTGTCAAACACAACAAAAAGTCTCGAAGACCAGGAATCGGAGCCAAAGTACTACTGGACGACCAGCGATATTAAAGAAATGGTTTCGAGGAAATAGCATGAGAATCGTTGAGAATATTCAAAATGCCCCAATCAATCAGAATTGTTGGAACACCTTGATGCCGTTGCAACCAGTCTGAAGCTGCAACCTGGGGGTTCCAACAAATTCACTGAGATCATAGTCTTACGATTCTGAAAGTGGATGGGTAGTCACAAGTCAGTTTAAACCGACCAGAACCTACCAGCTGGAATTTGTCTACTTTTGCTCTTGGTTTTGTCCGTGTTTAACAGTCTGGGAATTCAAGGCGGTCCGCATCTCTCTGACTTTTGTCACAGGATGGAAGCTTGCCCAAAAACAGCAAACATCGGACGGCACTGTACAGGGAGGGGTTTCCTCCCTAAATGCCGCGGTCAGAAGACCATGTTCATCCCAAACGGCAGCGCAGCACTTCAACTTCTTTTTCGAGCGAGGCCCCAAAGGCATCCCTCCGCACGATCAAGCCAAGAAGTGCTGATAGAGGCATCCGGCTCAAGGTCCGATGTAGCGCGCGATCCTCACTGGGAGCCTGTGTTGAACCGACTTCCCCTTCCAGCATCTCAATGATGTTGGTAGCTTCAATCTGGGCCACTTCAATAGAACGACGAATATGTGGCAAGAGCACCGCCAGAAGTTCGCCTATCTCCTCAAAAACATCAAAAACCAAACAAGACGGTTTTTGTCATTTACATAAGGTTTCTCAATGCCCACCCATGTTTGTCATCTTGCTAGTGACTTCCACGCCCAATGCAACTGTCAGCTGCAAATCAACTGCCAATGCACTCACTCAGCCAAGGTGTTTTCCATACCCTTGCTGCTATGTGTCCATAGGTGTTTCGCCGCTGCTGCCATCTATATAATGTCAGCAGCTGTGCCCAAGGAATTTAGACCGTTGATGGCCCACTGTGTTGTGTCTTGTTTTGAAATGTTTTCTATTGTTTTCCAGAGTCCCGACCACTGCCAATCGTTTTGCAGCAAAAGCGCTTTGATTGACCGAGATGGATGCTATTGTCAAAGGAAGTTCAGCAGTCTACACTGCGCGACACGGACAGTGGAAATGTGACAACAATACATCACCACAACAAAACATCACCACAACAAGACATCACCTCAACAATACATCACCACAACAATACATCACCACAACATTACATCATCACAACCATACACCTTCACAACAATACAGCACCACAAAAATACATCACCACAACAATACATCGTCGCAACAATACATCACCACAACAATACATTGTCGCAACAATACATCACCACAACAATACATTGTCGCAACAATACATCGTCGCAACAATACATCATCGCAACAAGACATCACCACAACAATACATCACCACAACAGTACATCATCACAACAATACATCATCACAACAAGACATCACCACAACAATACATCACCACAACAGTACATCATCACAACAGTACATCATCACAACAATACATCATCACAACAATACACCATCACAACAATACACCATCACAACAATACATCATCACAACAATACATCACCACAACAATACATCACCACAACAGTACATCATCACAACAATACATTATCACAACAATACATCACCACAACATTACATCATCACAACCATACACCTTCACAACAATACAGCACCACAAAAATACATCACCACAACAATACATCGTCGAAACAATACATCACCACAACAATGCATTGTCGCAACAATACATCGTCGCAACAATACATCATCGCAACAATACATCATCACAACAAGACATCACCACAACAATACATCACCACAACAGTACATCATCACAACAATACATCATCACAACAATACACCATCACAACAATACAGCACCACAAAAATACATCACCACAACAATACATCGTCGCAACAATACATCACCACAACAATACATCGTCGCAACAATACATCATCGCAACAATACATCATCACAACAAGACATCACCACAACAATACATCACCACAACAGTACATCATCACAACAATACATCATCACAACAATACACCATCACAACAATACAGCACCACAAAAATACATCACCACAACAATACATCGTCGCAACAATACATCACCACAACAATACATCGTCGCAACAATACATCATCGCAACAATACATCATCACAACAAGACATCACCACAACAATACATCACCACAACAGTACATCATCACAACAATACATCATCACAACAATACACCATCACAACAATACAGCACCACAAAAATACATCACCACAACAATACATCGTCGCAACAATACATCACCACAACAATACATCGTCGCAACAATACATCATCGCAACAATACATCATCACAACAAGACATCACCACAACAATACATCACCACAACAGTACATCATCACAACAATACATCATCACAACAATACACCATCACAACAATACATCACCACAAAAATACATCACCACAACAATACATCGTCGCAACAATACATCACCACAACAATACATTGTCGCAACAATACATCATCGCAACAATACATCATCACAACAATACATCATCGCAACAATACATCATCACAACAAGACATCACCACAACAATACATCATCACAACATTCACCACAACAAGACATAATCACGCTGTGCGGGGATGTCCTCGACCGCGTCCTCCATTGTAAAGTAGAACTCAAGGGTGCAGATCGCAGTGGAATTGCTGCGTTAACGTGATGTTTGGACACTAGATTTTTACGACACCCGCTGTTTTTTTCGCACAAACTGACTCCCGGCGTCGACGCACGGAACCTTGTTTGCACGACGGGTGCAGCTGTGACAGTTTTGCGTTCATTTCGCTCCTGCCATGGTAAAGTGCACTTTCAAGTCAGTCAATGAGATGATTGACTGCGCTGTGCCAATGGGTTTGGTGATCTTGGGTTGCAGTTTGCACTGTAATGGCTGCATGCATCTTGTTGACTGCCGGGAAGCAGTTGTAGTGTGATTTGCAAGGCATTGCTGGCTGATCGCGGTGGAATTGTTGCGTCAAGCTGATGTTTGGACGTTGGAAATCGCACGAAACCATGTGTTTTCTCGCGCAAAGCGGCTCCCGGCGTCGATGGGGGGAACTGCGTCTGTGCGACGGGTGCGGTTGTGACAGTTTTGCTTCATGTGGCTCCTGCCGTTGTAAAGTGCGCTTTCAAGTCAGTCAATGAGATGATTGGCCGCGCTGTGCCAATGGGTTTGGTGATCTTGGGTTGCAGTTTGCAGTATGTAATGGCTGCATCTTGTTGATTGCCGCGGTGGTCAACGCGGTTGTAGTGTGATTTGCAAGGCAGTGCTTGCAGATGGCAGTGGAATTGCTGCGTCAAGGTGATGTTTAGACGTTGGAAATCGCACGGAACCCTACGTTTCTTCGCAGAAAGGTTGCTTGGTGCTGCTGCGTGTGCAATACTAGTGTCTTTTGCAGCTGCACATCATAAATCGTATTGGAGTGGCTGCATCAAGGTTGCGATAGTAGCTTGTCAGCAGATTTTTTCAATTTTCGGCGCTTGTGATTTTTCTTTTCAAACTCCTTTTAAAAAGTGCTTCAAAATCGATTGTTTGTCGCCTTGGTGAGATTCGGTTTTGGAGCTGCAATTTGTGTTGCCATTGCGCGTAGTTCCTTGGCGGTTTGCAACTCAGTCTCCAGATAGATAGATAGATAGATAGATAGGTATGTAGATAAATAGATAGGGAAAAGATAAATAAACGGATAGCTAAAGAAAAAGAGACGTAGATGATAGTAGCTACATTTTGCAGACGGTGGTTCGACTCGGGGGTGAACCACCACGAAGGACGGTAGGTCGACACGGCGGTCGCCTACCAATAAGCCACCCTGTGCAGCGGGGAGGGGCTGCACACTGAAACACACAAACACATGAAGACAGACGCAAAAACAAAGCGATGATTAAACAATAATAAGATGCCTAAACTCTGTTGCACGGACGATATGGCAAAGAGGTAAAAATGAGATGTCAAGAGTGTAGAGATGTAGAGAGCAGAGATGTGAAGAATGTAGAGATGTGAAGAAAGTAGAGAAGTGAAGACCGCAGAGATGTGAAGAATGTAGAGATGGCTAGAGAGTAGTGATGTGAAGAAGGTAGAGGTGTGAAAAAAGTAGAGATGTGAAGAGAGTATAGGTGTCAGGACAGTAGAGATGTGAAGACGGTAGAGAGGTGATGAAGAGTAGATAGTTGAAGAGAGTCGCGAAGAGAGTAGGGAACTGAAGAAAGTAGGAAACAGAATGGGAATAGCAGTGAAGAGAGTAGGGGAGTGAAGAGAGTAGGGAAAGAAATGTCAGCAAGAAAAAGAGTAGGCTCCTGAGCTGTCAGAAAGAGAGGGGCTGTCAGGATTCAAAGATGACAAGCGCAAACCGGATGGAGAGAAAGTGATCATCAGAAAAGGAAGTTGAGAGAGAGAGAGAGAGAAATGTCAGGGAGAAAAAAGACGTCCAAACAACAAGCAGGCAACCAGAAAATCTGTCAAGATTCAACGATGACAAGCGCAAGCCAGATCAAGAGACAGTGGCAACATCAGGCGAAGATGTCGAGAGCAAAAAATGTCAAGGACCAAGACTTCCAAGAGATCACGGAGTCGACGGCCGTGCCAGCCAGGCGGTCAGGAGCCATTCCTATACGCTCTCCCTTTTCTTTACAGAGGGACACCCTGGGAGTGCACTTTTTTATTTTCAAAACTGCAATCACATTAAAGCTTAAGCTACAGATAAAGCTGTGTTAATGTCCACTAGAGAGCATATATTGCTTGAAGAAGTGTCCAGACACAATTTCTTCAGAATATGCGAGATGACTTCAACACAATTACAACATCCCCATACCCGCCAACAAATGCAGTATTCAAAACAAACATATCCTCCGGAATAAGAGTAATCTTCCTTTGGGGCAATGCAGTGTGTTTTTGCAGGGACAATATCCAAACAAAATATGAAGTATTCCTTGAACAGTTACACCATCCCCTTTGAAGGAGTGCAGTGTGCATTTCCAGATCTCTAACCCTCATTTCAAAGGAGCAGTACCCCTTTTAGAAAAGTCAATATTTCTGCATGATATATGCAGTATTATTGACATAGGGAATCCCTTTCAAAAGTGCAATATGTTTGAAACTGTGAGCACTACCATATGTTCAAACAATGTTTGATTGTCTTAAGATCTAAAGATGCACATTCTTCAAATTAGAATATTTTTCAAGAGGGAAGCTGCCTACACCAAAGCGTGTTATTCCCAAAATATGGTTCGTTGTCTTGGAAGAATATCACATTATGCATTCAGTACAATTATGTGCAATTGTGAAAGACATATCTTACGTGCTCACATGTGACATGTGTTCTTCATTTAAGAAAATATATTGTGAAAAGGGCATTGCATGTACCATGTATAGTTTTTTTTGATTTTGGTTTTGTTTTGTCATTGCAGAAAAATCAGCAGAAACCGATAATGGTTACACATATATTTTCTTAAATGAAGAACACATGTCACATGTGAGCACGTAAGATATGTCTTTCAAAATTGCACATAATTGTACTGAATGCATAATGTAATATTCTTCCAAGACAACGAACCATATTTTGGGAATAACACCCTTGGTGTAGGCAGCTTCCCTCTTGAAAAATATTCTAATTTGAAGAATGTGCATCTTTAGATCTTAAGACAATCAAACATTGTTTGAACATATGGTAGTGCTCACAGTTTCAAACATATTGCACTTTTGAAAGGGATGCCCTATGTCAATAATACTGCATATATCATGCAGAAATATTGACTTTTCTAAAAGGGGTACTGCTCCTTTGAAATGAGGGTTAGAGATCTGGAAATGCACACTGCACTCCTTCAAAGGGGATGGTGTAACTGTTCAAGGAATACTTCATATTTTGTTTGGATATTGTCCCTGCAAAAACACACTGCATTGCCCCAAAGGAAGATTACTCTTATTCCGAAGGATATGTTTGTTTTGAATACTGCATTTGTTGGCGGGTATGGGGATGTTGTAATTGTGTTGAAGTCATCTCGCATATTCTGCAGAAATTGTGCCTGGACACTTCTTCAAGCAATATATGCTCTCTAGTGGACATGAACACAGCTTTATCTGTAGCTTTAAGCTTTAATGTGATTGCAGTTTTGAAAAAACCATAAAAAAGTGCACTCCCACAGTGTCCTGCTCTCTTTCTTTATAGGTTCTTCCCTCTCTCGAAACTTCCGTCACCTGGCTTGCCCGGGCTGTACTTTCATACGGATTAGAGGTCAAAAAATTATCAGAATGAAGTTGTCTGTGCTCTAGAAAAACAAAAACACATATGGATCGATGACTGACTAGCCCAACATAAAACACACAGTCTGTTCGTGGAGATAATTATATTCTCTAGGTTGAGTTTGCAAGACAACTTGGACCCATTCCTTTGCATCCTTCAAGGCTACCAGGCTACCAGATCGCACAGTTGTGGAATGTTACTGAGATTTGGGGGTTCTCCCACATTTATACTGCGCTTCAATGTGCAGCGACAAACAAGAAACAGAGCAAAAGAGACCAAGGGTCCATGTGGTTCAACTGACGCCGCTGGGGTTTGTATGGGGTTACATAGCGAGGATGCTCGTGGTGGCAAAAGCTACAAGCATCTCCCATTTCGCAGACTCCCTTCGCGAAGCGGATGCAAGCCCGGCGGCAGAAGACTGGATGACCGCGGCTGCCTTCGTTGGCCGAGCGAGTCGGCTGTGGTTCCAGGGACATCGGGGACATCTGCGACTCCGACTCATCAAAGGTGAGGACGCATAATTTGTCCTCCGACTCAGCAACATAGCTGGCAGCTTGCGTCTCCTTTTCCTCTATCTGCTCAGTAGCATCTCCCGTGCCACCAAGTTGTGGAATTGGTTCCTCATAAACAAAGTTGAAGTATCGGAGGGCTGCCATGACAGGGTCGCTGAAAAAACCCATTGCGCATCTGGAGCCTGCAAAGTTTGATCCAAAAGCTACATTCAAAGATGACTGTGTTTTCTCAATTGAAAGGATGA
>CAMXCT020000302.1:483112-500612 GCA_947184155.2 Cladocopium goreaui | reverse complement strand
TGTATGTAACTGTATGTATGTATGTAACTATATGTATGTATGTAACTGTATGTATGTATGTATGTATGTATGTAACTGTATGTATGTATGTATGTATGTATGTATGTATGTATGTATGTATGTATGTATGTATGTACGCATGTACGTATGTATGTATGTATGTATGCATGTATGTAACTGCATGTATGTATGTAACTGTATGTATGTATGTAACTGTATGTATGTATGTATGCAACTGTATGTATGTATGTATGTATGTATGTAACTGTATGTAACTGTATGTAACTGTATGTAACTGTATGTGTGTATGTATGTATGTATGTACGTACGTATGTATGTATGTAATTGCATGTATGTATGTAACTGTATGTATGTATGTAACTATATGTATGTATGTAACTGTATGTATGTATGTATGTAACTGTATGTATGTATGTATGTATGTATGTACGTATGTATGTATGTAACTGTGTGTAACTGTATGTAACTGTATGTATGTATGTATGAATGTATGCATGCATGTATGTATGTATGTATGCACGTTCGTGTGTATGTACATAACTGCATGTATGTATGTAACTGCATGTATGTATGTAACTGCATGTATGTGCGCGTAATCGGCCGTGGTGTAAAATAGGATTTTCAATGATTCAATGTGGTTTGAATCACGCAATTACACTGCGTTTTATGGACAGTCTTTGATTTCACATGTTTCATGCGTAGTTCCATTTGGGAAAATATTGTCATTATAGAAACCAGTGTAACTGCGGGCAAAATATTGTATTTTTTTGCCCGCAACTAAGGAGTCCATTCATCTTTTGTGCATCATCGCCATCACCGCCATCACCGTCTTCACCATCTTCATCATCATCATCAACATCATCACCATGATCATCATCATCATCACCATCATCATCATCATCTTCTTTTTCTTACACCATGTTCGGTATGTAGGGCCAATGGGGACCATCCGTGCGCACCTTCACTTTTTCCATTGGCGCTCAATTCGACTTCAGCAGTCTGCGGAGTTGAGACATAAATCCTTGAGGGTTCAAAGGTAAGACGCTTTGTCACAACGTAGCATCAAGAGCGTGTAAAGGTCTAGGAAGAAAGTTCACAACGTCGCATCAACACAACGGAGTCAAGTAGAACGCACACGAAAGAACGTTATTACCCCCCCGAACCCCCAAAAAAAAAACACACAAGAACAAATTACTTTACTTCGTGTGATCCCCACCATGACATTTATACATTTTGTTACTGGCAAATCTTCTGGCATTCTATCTGACATTTTATCTGGCATTCTATCTGGCATACCTTCTGGCATTCTATCTGGCATATCTTCTGGCATTCTATCTGGCATATCTTCTGGCATATCTTCTGGCATTCTATCTGGCAAATCTTCTGGCATTCTATCTGGCATATCTTCTGGCATTCTATCTGACATATCTTCTGGCATTCGATCCGGCATTCTATCTGGCATATCTTCTGGCATATATTCTGGCATATCTTCTGGCATATCTTCTGGCATATCTTCTGGGATTCTATCTGGCATATCTTGTGGCAGTCTATCTGATATTTTATCTGGCATTCTATTTGGCATATCTTCTGGCATATTATCTGGCAAATCTTCTGGGATTCTATCTGGCATATCTTGTGGCAGTCTATCTGATATTTTATCTGGCATTCTATTTGGCATACCTTCTGGCATTCTATCTGGCATATCTTCTGGCATTCTATCTGGTATATCTTCTGACATTCTATCTGGCATATCTTCTGGCATTCTATTTGGCATATCTCATGGCATTTTATCTGGCATATCTTCTGGCATTCCATCTGACATTCTATCTGGCATATCTTCTGGCATTCTATCTGCCCGTTGAGGTCCAGCAGTGCACACTGAGCTAGGAAGGTCCCCGGTTGAGGTCCAGCGGTGCACACTGAGCTGGGCAGATCCCAGGTTGAGGTCCAGCGGTGCACACTGGGCTCGGCAGGTCCCAGGTTGAGGTCCTGGGCAGGCCCCAGGTTGAGGTCCCAGTGCACACTGAGCTGGGAAGTTGGCAAAGAGCTTGGCGAAGAGTTGGCAAGGCGGAAGTGGAGGTGGAAGTTGATGCAGACATGGTCGAGGAGAAACTAGACGAGGAGGAGGAGGAGGACAGCTAGCCGAGGAGGAGGAGAACAACTCTGATAAAATCTAACAACCCTCACCTGGCAGGTGGGGAAAAAACAAGAAATAGGAGAAAAAAGCTTGAAAAACGGACCATAGGCACGGCGAGAACAACACAAAATGCTGTAAAAACCGTTCTAGGAAGAAAAGTTCACAACGTAGCATCAAGAGCGTGTAAAGGTCTAAGAAGGTTCACAACGTAGCATCAAGAGCGTGTAAAGGTCTAGGAAGAAAAGTTCACAACGTAGCATCAAGAGCGTGTAAAGGTCTAAGGAGGTTCACAACGTAGCATCAAGAGCGTGTAAAGGTCTAGGAAGGTTCACAACGTAGCATCAAGAGCGTGTAAAGGTCTAAGGAGGTTCACAACGTAGCATCAAGAGCGTGTAAAGGTCTAGGAAGGTTCACAACGTAGCATCAAGAGCGTGTAAAGGTCTAGGAAGGTTCACAACGTAGCATCAAGAGCGTGTAAAGGTCTAAGGAGGTTCACAACGTAGCATCAAGAGCGTGTAAAGGTCTAAGGAGGTTCACAACGTAGCATCAAGAGCGTGTAAAGGTCTAAGGAGGTTCACAACGTAGCATCAAGAGCGTGTAAAGGTCTAAGAAGGTTCACAACGTAGCATCAAGAGCGTGTAAAGGTCTAAGGAGGTTCACAACGTAGCATCAAGAGCGTGTAAAGGTCTAAGGAGGTTCACAACGTAGCATCAAGAGCGTGTAAAGGTCTAAGGAGGTTCACAACGTAGCATCAAGAGCGTGTAAAGGTCTAAGGAGGTTCACAACGTAGCATCAAGAGCGTGTAAAGGTCTAGGAAGGTTCACAACGTAGCATCAAGAGGTGTAAAGGCTAAGGAGGTTTCAAACGTAGATCAAGAGCGTGTAAGGTCTAAGAGGGTTCACAAACGTAGCAGCAGAGCGTGTAAAGGTCTAAGAGTTCACAAGTAGCATCAAGAGCGTGTAAAGGTCTAGGAAGTTCAACGTAGCATCAACACAAGGAGTCAAGTAGAACGCACGCGAAAGAACGTTATTACCCCCCCCCCGAAACCCCCGCAAAAAAAAAAAAACACACACAAGAACAAAAAAACAAGAAATAGGAGAAAAAAAGCTTGAAAAACGGACCATAGGCACGGCGAGAACAACACAAAATGCTGCAAAAACCAATACAAAGAGACCAAAACACAAGAAAAACGCCACGGCCTTCTATGAGCGGTGGGCCAACTACTGATCCTGGGATAAGGGTATGGTATGGTGTGGTATGGTATTGTAGTTTACCATGGCAAAACCTGTGAAGGGTCACCACTTTCAGCGTTACAAGCATTTAGCCAGATGATTTCCCTATTATTTTCCTATTATTTCCCTAGTTGTTCCCTATGATTTCCCTATGTTTCCCCTATTGTTCCCTATTATTTCCCTATTTTTCCCTATTGTTCCCGGAGAAACATGAAGAAACCACATTCTAAGTGTTGAAAACCTTCTAAATATCAGTAAATTAAAAAAATTGACCGGTGCAGAAATTTTTGATGATGTTTTTGCATCATTCTAAGTGTCAAACCGTTCGCACATAGCGTGGTGGGAAGATTATTTCAAAAGTAGAAGGTGCCCAAAACGTGAGTTTTGGCTTCTCCGGTGGGGCGGCGGTTTCCAAAACCACATTCTAAGTTACAAATGTGGAATATAAGCAATGAAATGGATGGATACCGGAAACCGGGTTTTGACCATCAAACACGGGGGGTTCCGCATCCATCCAAATCTAGGAATAGCATTCAGAAGAATCACCCGAACCCCATGTGCAAATGTGCATGTTCATCATAGCAATAAAAAGATCAACAATAATAATAACAATAACCTGATCATCACTATCATAATAACATTAATGATATTATCATTATTATCAGAAACATACCATTACAATAGTCTGCATATTAGTCATCAGTCATCAATCGTATTCAATAGTATCATGCCATTAGAAGCATAATATGACTATCCTCTGGTAATTTAACATAACTATGGAAAATCACCATAGAAATAGTGAATTTTCCCATGAAAAATGGTGGATCTTTCCATAGTTATGTTAAATTACCAGAGGGTAATACTCGAGGAGGAACAAGGCATCCATCCAAGCTCACCGACTCCTCATCATCTGCCTCCTCGAAAAAAATCGACTGAGAAAAGGCTGAAAAATGACTACTTCGGGTGGTGAAACAACTGCCTCAAGAGTATGATAATTGACGATTGATTATCGTTGATGATCATTGATGATCATTGCTGACTTGATATTTATTTTTATTTATTTATAATATATATATGTATATATTGGCGATTATTGATGATAGCCGACGGGGACAATTGATAAAAAATGATGATCACTCATAATATTTTTTCTGGATATGGCTAGCTTGCAGTATGCTCCCAGCTTTGCAAAATCCTCTTAGTACGAAGCACAATTCGAGACACTTGTTAATAGAGGAAAAGTATCATACTTTTGACAATTAATTACCACCATAAACTGTTCAACCAATGATAATTGACATGATCTTTTTTTTGTGGCAGAGCCAGCTTTCGCAATTTCAAAAAAAGAACACACGGTCAGTTTTTCCCCAAAAACATACCCTCTGGTAAACTAACGTAACTATGGAAAATCACCATTTTTAATAGGAAAACTCACTATTAATGGCCATTTTCAATAGCTATGTTAAATTACCAGAGGGTATGCGAAGTCTCAGATCTCAAAGGTTTGGAAAATATGTGGCTTAGAGAAACTGAAACAAATATGTTTAATCAAGAATCATAGCAAATAGGTACAGTAAATTTCAGCGGTCAAATTTGGAGCATTTTTTCACGAGCAGTTGCATGGGGATTTAGACTACATTGAGATTTACATGAACTTCAAACATTAAACATAGGCATTCAGCGGCATTCACAACAATTTTTGTTTGAAATTTAACCAGCTGACACTTCCCCAAATAATATTTTTTAAAATTTCAAACAAAAATTGTTGTGAATGCCGCTGAATGCCTATGTTTAATGTTTGAAGTTCATGTAAATCTCAATGTAGTCTAAATCCCCATGCAACTGCTCGTGAAAAAATGCTCCAAATTTGACCGCTGAAATTTACTGTACCTATTTGCTATGATTCTTGATTAAACATATTTGTTTCAGTTTCTCTAAGCCACATATTTTCCAAACCTTTGAGATCTGAGACTTCGCATACCCTCTGGTAATTTAACATAGCTATTGAAAATGGCCATTAATAGTGAGTTTTCCTATTAAAAATGGTGATTTTCCATAGTTACGTTAGTTTACCAGAGGGTAATTCCTCCTGTCAGTTGCTTGAACCGTAGGTTTATCCCGGTCCGGTCCTGAACACGTTCCAGTTCCAATAGATCCCCCGGCCTGGAAGGTGTCAAGAGTATTCAAGCTATGGTTTACTGATCATTTAACCACTATAAATGGTGATTTTCTATGATTTTCTATGGTTAATAATGGTGAATAATGGGATGACAATGGGATTTACCCTCTGGTAATGTAACAGTTTGCTATTGAAAATGGCCATTGAAATAGTGGATTTTCCCATTAAAAATGGTGGATCTTTCCATAGTTATGTTAGTTTACCAGAGGGTAAGCTATCAAAGTGGCGATTCAAGCCTCGATTCAAGTTGTCAAAGACAAGGAATCAAAATTCCAATATGTGGACTTAGCTGCAGAGAATAGGAATCTATACAGCCCATAAAAATGGGAGTTGGACCAGCAAGAGTAATCGAAAATCTGGATTTCACTGGTCACGATGCAGTTCTCACCAACAAAACTTGTAGAAAAAATAGCAAGTAGCCTTCAAGTAGCCATGAGTTGTAGATTCAAAGATTCAACACAATATAATTAATGATTGGCATCCAAATCACCAACTGTTTTTGTCTCAATCTTCATTTGGCGTCACCGGGCGACCCGTACCCAGCGCTTTGAAGCAAGGCCGCCCAGAGACCATGGAGCTGCACCTCTGAATCCATGGATTCCACGTTTTTTTGTTCCATAATACCATCTGGCTATTTAACATAGCCATGGAAAATCACCATGCTATTAACAGGTAAACCATTTATTTCTATGGGCCATCTATACCATGGCTATGTTAAATAACCAGAGGGTAACATTTGGGGGAAATCACCCAAACACAGTTTGATCATAGACAGATTAATGGGAAATATATGATCCATGTGTTTGTTTCAGACTTAATCACCAAATCATTTGAATCTGTTTGCGGTGTAATACTCAAAAAGGTTGAAAAAAAAACAAGGAATCATCACCGTAAATGTGAATAACCTTGAGGGGCATTTGCAGAATTACCCTGTTCCTGTGGAACATCGAGGAGTTTGCCAAATTAGTTAACATGAGCGGAATCGCCCTAATTGTTAATTATTTCCCATCATTCTTTGACATACCATGCCATACACATATATGATCAATGCACCAAAGCCGCAGTCATCCCCTTCTACTACTTGTTTCAGGGCAGGGCTACCATATTGGACTAGTCACTAGTCCAGCGTCCATGGTGGGTGGGTTCAAAGCCCTCTAGCTACAAATCAACAGCCCCTCCTCGATTTTTGTTGGTAAATATCACTATTGCTGAGACTTAAAATCAGAGGCCTTATTCCACGGAATTTCCCAGCTTTGTTGGCAAATCGAAACCATTTTCATTGGCTAAAAGCGCCATGGCTTGCTGAGTTCTGTGGTTCCCCCGCCTCCTCTGAACCCGCCGGTAGGTCTGACCTCGGCGGTTTCCGCAGCTGGGTACGGGTATTGGGATTCTGCGGTACGAGGTTTGCTAAAATATGTCGTTATTTATTGTGTGTATAATATAATATGAAATAATATTACATGATATTACATATTATATTACATATAAAATTACATATTATATTATATTACATATTATATTATATTACATATTATATTATATTACATATTATATTAAATTACATATTATAATATATTACATTTTATATGATATTACATATTATATGATATTACATATTATTTTATATTACATATCATATTATATTACATATTATATTATATTACATATTATATTATATTGCATATTATATTATATTATATTATATTATATTATATTATATTGCATATTATATTACATATTATATTATATTACATATTACATTACATATTACATATTACATATTACATCTTACATCTTACATATTACATCTTACATCTTATATATTACAGATTACATATTATATGTTATGTATTATATGTTATATGTTATATGTTATATATTATATATTATATATTATATATTATATATTATACATTAAACATTATATATTATATATTATATATTATATATTATATATATTGCATCTTATATTAGATATATTCTAGTATATTATAGTATATTCTATTATAGTATGTTATATTTTATGATATTATATCATATTATATGATATTATATTATATTATATATTGTACATTACATTATATTCTATCATATTATGTATAATATTATATATTTTATATTATATTTTATATACTCGTATTATAGATTTTATACATTATATACTATATATTATATATAATATATTATATATTATATATTATATATTATATATTATATGTTATATGCTATATATTATATACTATATATTATATATTATATATTATATATTATATTTTATATACTCGTATTATAGATTTTATACATTATATACTATATATTATATATTATATATTATATATTATATATTATATTATATATTATATATATATTATATTATATATTATATTAAATATTATATATTGTTTATCATGTATATTATATTATAGTATATCATGTTGTATCATATATTATATTATATTTCATGTTATATTATATTCTCATATTATATTATATATAATATTATATTATATAGATTGTATTGGATTATATTATATTTTATTATATCATATGTGTCTAGAGAGGCTAAGTGATTAAGAGGCATACTGCTTTAGACCCTCTTACCTGGTATAGCAATGTATAGCGGTATAGCGTATATTCGGTGAAATTGGAGGCATCATTCGCGCATGGGTCAGAGGTAGGGAGCCACTGAGGAATTGCGACGTTGTTTCCGCTCTTTCAGCGGACTCTCATCATCCATTATTAAGTTCAATGCGTATCCAATCCCTTTTCCGGTTGAATCAATCAACCTATCCTGTTAGAGATATACATCGAATCTACGAGCGAAGGGTTTAAGTCACATCAGTTGGGCAGAAGTCACATCAACCCCATGTAACAGCGAGTTGGAAGAAAGTCACATCAACTGGGCAAAAGTCACATCAAAATATCAAAATCCCAATGGCACACCGGCTTTCAAGGAATGTTGTTATATCTCCAAAAATGAAGAAAACATTGCGCACACTGAGGTATTCACATATGTTTAAACTATGTTTTCAAAGGATATATTTAGGAATCACCATGGCACACGGCCTCCCAGATCTTTAACTTTGTTTCCTAACAAACATAGATTTCCATGTAATAGCTATGGGCAACATCATCATATCAACAACGTTAAAATCTGAAAACCCAGTGGCACACCGCTGTCAACATCCGCTTCCGCTTGAATGTTTCATAAGTTCTGCCTTCTGTAAACATTCCCTCTCTCTGCTGGCGTCTCCCGCCCGTATCTCCCGCCAGCGCCAAACAAGGCGACCGAGACTGTAATTTTCTTTTTCGGCGAAATGTTTGCACCAGCGGCAGCAGCAGCAGGAGGAAGCAGCAGCAGCAGCAGGAGGAGGAGGGAGGAGGAAGCAGCAGCAGGAGGAGGAAGCAGCAGCAGCAGCAGGAGGCAGCAGCAGCAGCAGCAGCAGGAGGCAGCAGCAGCAGCAGCAGGAGGAAGCAGCAGCAGTAGCAGGCGGAAGCAGCAGCAGCAGCAGCAGCAGGAGGCAGCAGCAGGAGGCAGCAGCAGGAGGCAGCAGCAGGAGGCAGCAGCAGGAGGCAGCAGCAGCAGCAGAAGGAAGCCGCAGCCGCAGCAGCAGCAGCAGGAGGCAGCAGCAACAGCAGCAGGAGGCAGCAGCAACAGCAGCAGCAACAGCAGCAGCAACAGCAGCAGGAGGCAGCAGCAAGGAGCAGCAAGCAAGCAGCAAGCAAGCAGAAAGCAAGCAGAAAGCAAGCAGAAAGCAGCAACCAGCGTTTGCCCCGTTGAAAGAATAATGAAATATAATATAAGTTTTATAAATCAACGCAATACAAAAATTGAACTTTTTCTAGGCGCACGGCCCCAAAACAATGAAATCGTCCAATTACTAAAAGTTGTGGTGATGCCAAACTTGAACTTTTTCCAGGCGCACGGCCTCCCGATACAACTTCTAGGAGCTGATACGACTTAACGCTAGGGCTAGTAGGGTCAAACTCAATCATGTCAACAAAACATTGCCCACAGCGATGAAAAAGTGTTCGAATCAATAACCCATCAAAGAAAGAACTATCAAAATCTATACGAAACACTGCGCGCACGCAGGTGTGATACGACTTCAGGTCGATTGATACGACTTAAGCCTAGTGGTAGTATGTATATATATATATATACACCCTACTCTTCCAAATGCTATGTTTAATATGGTATTTGCTCAAATACGATGTTTGACTTAGTACTTCATCAAATTTGATGTTTAATCAGCAAAACACTTCTTGACCAATTCAATAGTTAGAGTCCCGAATTCTGTGCTGAGAATGGGCCTGGAAGCGGGTTGGTATCGAAGATTGTGTTGTGGAGTTCTAAGATTCAGGCTCCAAAGTTCACGCAATTTTCACGGGTAAACATGGCATTTCGCAGTTGAACATGGTAATTTCACGCAAACTTCACGGGTATTTCACGCTAACTCATTCCTGCTGGGTTTTTGTGAAACACTGGGCAAGCTACGCGTCAAATTCCATAAATTGCTGTATTAGCATGATGTTTCCATGGTCAAACATGGTATTTAAGAGATACGATGTTTAACTATTAACCAGGTCAAACATAGTATTTGACAAATGCGAAGTTAAACTTCAACATTGAAGGCTAGGGTACATAATGGTGTATATATATATATGATATATGTGTGTGGGCCAAAAATTGAAGTCCGACAAACGCAAGATTCTCAAACTTTATTACTTGTTTGATCTTTTTTGGACATGAAATGGCATGAAAAACGGCAGCCAAAAGCAGCTGACCACTCGTCAGTCGCAGCTGCTTCCCACCCTTGCTGAGTTCTGATGCCCAGCAGATCGGACGCAAATCCGCAAGAGCAGCGTCTCGCGAGGGTCTTGATCTGCGGAGGGGATCATGGACTGGATCAGCGGTGCCATAGCCATGAAATCCCATGAAAAATCCCCGTTCTTCGGGCTGGCTATGAGTCAAAACCTAGTAGCCTCCTAAAATAGCTGCAGCTCATGGATGGTGATTCCCTATGGTAAATTCATTGGTTTTGACTCCCCATATACCCTAAGTGTTTGCTGCTGATAAATTACCATACATCCCCCCATTTCTGAAAGGCAAACATCAGCGATTTTCATCGCGCCTTCCGGCACCGACTCTTGTTGCTCGATACCTCAATTGATGATGTGCTTGCCAGCTATGATTTTGATGGTTAATGTGACGCAAAACGTTAAACCATGGCACCATGAAACCATGAAAAACCATGGCTGAAATATGGCTCAATCAAGTTCAATATGACAAAATATGTAGGGTTATCATGGGTATGCATCAGAAACTGGGATGGTCAGAGATGGTGATCTGGCGCCATCATCATGAATGCCCCCATTTTGGCTCCCAAAATGAACAAATCCAGTAATTTGTAGAATTATCTGTTTCTTTCCAACCATGATTTCAAGATATTTCAAGAAGAGTTCAGCTGTGTGAAGTTTTCAGGGATGAAACTAAAATTGGAGAGACTTCTTGGTGATTATCCAGACTGACAACTCAACCAACTGGATATGGAACGGTTCGTTTCAAGCGATCCAGACACATCCGCTTGACAGGTGGAACAGTTCGAGACTTGTTGGATCACGATATCCAAAGACCATTGAACTGGGATCATGTTGAACCCAACTATGCTGGGTGCAAACCATGGCTGGTTGGTGGTGACTTAATGAAAGTCAATGGGAAGGATTATCCCATATATGAAATGGAAAATAAAAAAATGTTCCAAACCACCAACCAGATGGAAATTCTCATCGGGAATGTGTTCCGATGAAAAATAGCTGTTGGATGCTGTTGGACTGTTGATTCGCCATGGCGATTGGTTAGAAACTCCGCTGGTGGCTCGTTCAATCTTTGAGATTTGTTGGAATTGAACCCTGATCCACAGAAAATGCTGCCCTGCACCAAGTAGCCTCTATGGTACAGGATTTCGCACCGCACCTACCAGTGATAGGAGATTCGGTTGGGGATTACGTGGCACTGCATCCCCCATTTACGTTTCAGATGGTCCATCTATTTGAAGTTCTGGAAAATGACGCCACGAGTGTCCAGGACATGCCAACCATTTTTCCCTGTTTCTGACATTCCTTGGGGGAAAAAAAACATCAAACAACGAAACACCTGAGTTTTTTTCAGATCCAAAAGATGTTGGCCTTACCACGACTGGAAGCCATGAGCTCGCGCCGCCGTTACCGTGGCACGGTGGGTCCGGTGGGTGGCTCGCTATGGAAGAGTTGGCGTTGGCTGATCTTTGGCGCCCCAAAACCCCTGGAGGACATGATGGCAAGATGCAAGACATTCCAAGACCCCAAAGGGTGAATTCTGGAGGTCTTGATTTGGTGAGCAGATTTCGACCAAACCCAATTTATGGTATACTTGCGGCTACGAAGAGTGAGATCTGCAGAAAAGCTTTCATCTTGACGCATCAACGTAGTTCCGTAGTGTCAGTGAGAACATAATTGAACCAACCCCACACTGACCTCACTGCACTGGAAGAAATCGGTGCTGTTATCGTTCGTCCGCGTCTTTCAATCTACCACAAGCTGCAAGAGCCACAGATCACAGGGCAAAACCCGTTCGAGAGCCTCTTTGGCGGCTGTGGATCAAAATTGAGTAGCCTCAATTGAATGATGACCTTCGGGCTAACCCAAGGTGAAAAAAACCATCAATCCTTAGAACATCAAATGATGGGATTTCGCCAGTGTAGCCGCACTGGAGCATCCATACCTTGGACATCCATTTTTTGGGTGGGATAGATTAATTTAAAAAAAGGAACACGACCACCAGTTGGGTCCTTCCCAGAAAACCCCTTGGAATTTCGGCCATTTTCACTTCGCGGGTGGGTCAACACATAAGGAACTGGGAGCGACCCTGCACTCAGGTCGCTTCGGTGTTACCTGAAGGATGAGGTGACCATCTGCAGCAGATGTTTTCTGCTCAGGTTTGCATGTTGGGCTGTAGATTAATGTAGGCAAACTACAAGATGTATCAAGATGTCCCAAAGCGGAAACAAGGCTTTGCTGGATGATTCTATGGCGCGGTCGTTGTGTGTGGTCAGTGTGAATGATCACATCCCATGATCATACCATAAACCATCCAAAAGAGCCATTCGCATTTCCACCCAAGTGTTGTTGCCATTTTTCTGCCCGCTGGCTTGGAATCCCATTCTGAGTATTTTCGTGGCTGAGATCCTGTCATCTTCTGTCCTGTTAACCTAATTTCATGGTGAAAAGCCTAAGTTTTGGATAGTGAAATGGAGGTTTCCTGAAATGGGGATACTAACCAAAAAAAAATGGTTTATAATGGAAGATCCATTCTACCCTCTGGTAATTTAACATAGCTATTGAAAATGGCCATTTATAGTGGATTTTCCCATTAAAAATAGTGAATTTCCATAGTTATGTTGGTTTAACAGAGGGTAAATGGTGAAATAACCATTATAAACCATTATAAACCATCAATTTTTGGGGTATCAGATGATGGTGAAATCCATTAATCCATTCATCCATTTCTAAATGGTGAAATCGGTTGATAAAAACCCGGGCTCCAGACGCTGCAGCTTCAATCTTCACCGGCTCCGTCAGCGTCGGCTCGGTCGCTTCTTCCTGCGGTCTGGGCAACCTGGGCTGAAGCTACCTGGAGAATCCAGACTGAGTCCGTGAGGATGTATAATTTATAGCTGTTTAATAGGGATTTATAGCTGTTTAATAGGGATTTACAGCTGTTTAATAGGGATTTATAATGATTTATATAAGTGGTCAATGAGATTTATAGTTGTTGAATAGGATAAGCATGGGATAATGATGGGATATAACTGACCAACAATCGAGTTCATACAAGATGGGAACCCCCAACACTAGCTAGGTTGTTTATGATTTGGCTCACATGAACAACTAAGGTTTATGGGGATATATATATATATATATATATAACTATACTTAATATTACTTAATGGTGGTTATAAAATTATAAACCAACAAACATAACTGGGGGGAGGGTTCGCCTTGTAAACATATGATTGTTTTTAGCTGCAAGGTTTGATTATGCCAACAGCTAGCAATAAGGGTTCAATATGCAAACATTGAAGATCATCATCCCAATTCTATGTTTGAAAATCAAAAACATAAAACCACCTACTGTATATACATATACAATCTGGTTATGACTAACATTGCCATGGTATAGATGGCCCATAGAAATAGATGGTTTACCTATTAAAAATGGTCGTTTTCCATGGCTATGTTAAATTACCAGAGGGTAAGATCATATAAGTAGTATCGACTCTATATCAATTTATTTTTCAGAGATGTTGATTGGATTACTATAAAAATGTGTCATCCCCAATTCCAACGGCTTTTTCACCATTTTCCCTATGGTTCCCTATTGTTGAACGGCCACAACCGTTGGGGTAGTTGGGCCCCCATTGGGCCCCCTGGGGCCTACGACTTACACCCCAAAGGACCGCTTCCGCCGCAGACGGAGTTGAGGGCCTCTGACATGACTGGGATGATTCGGAACAATGAATGAATATTAATATGTTGCTTAACTGATATTCTGATTGACATAACTGGGATGAACATCATGAAGTTAACCAACAATCAATCGCAATATCATTTCGATTATGGATAAACTGTAAATCAAACTGAAAACCTAAAGCTATTTTAACTGAAAACCTAAAGCTATTTTGGGAGAATTACCCATTTACCCAAATCCAACTACCATGACTCCGGTGATGTTGCGTGAAGTCATTATGATCCAAATGTATCCATCTGTGAAGTAGTGCCAATTTGTTCACGTGTAAATACATATTATATATACGTATATATATATATACTGTATACACATGCAAATTTGGTGTGGTGATATGGATATACAGATACGTATGTATTCAAAAATATGTATGTAAGATTAGGTGTGTGTGTGTGCATGGAACTGCTTTCCAATCGCATGGTCAGAGGGTTCCATTTCCTATTGATTGGACTGGGGCTCCCAGTCCCACCTTGTTCATGAAGCCACAATCACAGGCCCATTGGCTCGCCGGCCTCGCATGACAGGGTCCGCTTCTGGCCGAAAGTTAGAAGAGATTCCCGACTTGACACAAACATGGCTCTGTTTTCTGAGCCTATTCTGGTGTGGTTTCCCTTTAATGTTGTAAACTGGTAAACCCAAAAAAATATTGTTTGTGTGTTTTCTCGTAGCCAGATCACTATCTTCCCTATTAAGACTGCCAATCATATGGCTGGGAATACTCCAGAAAATATTTACCACATTCATGCGCCAAAGCCAAGAATAATACAAACCCCTCTAGCCAATTCAACCAATTTGCTGGTTTAGCCAGGAATGCCAAAAACCCAACACCAGAACAAAGGCTATGGCATTGGGTTACAGGACTGACCATCATGTGGATGCTCAACATTGCCATTTCAATAGAAAATGACGTGCTGAACCATCAATTTGTAATCAACCAAGATGGGGATATCATGGGGATATCATGGGGATATAGAACCATGTTATCTTATGGTAAATGGAAATCTAGACATGTGTTCCTTTTGTGTATAGCAACATCTACTTGCCAAAAAAACTCACCTTTCTTGGTCCCTGGAAAAACAGGCTGTGGTCATCCCCGTTTCACAGTGCCTCATCAACCCCACTGAGGATGCAAAAATTTGGTGATTTACCATAGGAAAACCATGGGAAAACCATAGGAAAATGGTGGTTTAAATGGGATTTAATGGTGATTTACCCTCTGGTTATGACTCACAGGGCTTGCCATGGTTTTTCGATGGCCCTAATCGAAATAGATGGTTTACCGAACTTTAAAATGGTGGATCTTTCCATGGCGAACTGTTAAATAACCAGATGGTAAATCTGACGAAATCTGACTGTAAATTATACAATTTCATTAACCTGACATAAAGCCACTGATCTTCTCTTTGGCCGGCCCCCTCCCCGACCTGAAATAAAGCTATTTGGATGATTTCCCTATTGTTTCCCCTACTAACCATCATTCCAGGTTTCGGGAGAACAGTGAGGTCGATCACCCCACTTAAAAACGGATTTCTTGTTGGCCCATCTACTATGTGAAAACCATCTATGGTATATCAATATATACATACCTTCTATAAAATAAAGGCCATAATTGATATATAACCACATATATGTATACTTACATAGACACATCTACATAGTATCAAATTATATGTCTACATTCTATATGAACCATATACTTCATATCTACATACCATGTATGGTTATTAGATACTAAAACATGTATGTAGATATATATAACTTCATATACTATGGTAGCCATGAAGGTTTCCTGAAATGGGGGGTACCCCTAAAAATCATCCATTCATACATGGGAATAGATCATATGGTATAGATAGTATGCTATACTATTACAGATCTATATAGATCTATAAAATCCCATCTATGAAATGGGATTTTCCCATGGAAATAGATCTATAAAATACCATCTATACTATGACATAGATCTAGAAATAGATCTATGTTCAATCCCATCTTTTTGTAGATCATATGCTATAGATAGTATGCTATACATTGCTATACTATGACATAGATCTATAATATGTGATATTTATAGATGGGATTTTCCCATGGGAACTTCACCATCCCTCTCCAGTCGTCCCATGTCGAACCGTCGCCTTGCAGCCACACCGGCGGGTTTGCCCTCGGGGTTCGGCGCCTTGCAACCCAAGGCGCCACTGATGCCACCTGCGATGTGGCCGAAGGACTGGAAGTTCTTGGTGATTCTATGGTGATTTTTAGTGATTTAGTGACTTAGTGCTTTAGTGATTCTATGGGGTTATTCTATGGTGATTCTATGGGGTTATTCTATGGTGATTCTAACTATGGGATTTATAGTGATTTATGGTGATTAATTTAAAGCGACTGGACTGGTGATTCTCTGGTGATTTGTTGCGTGATTCCTAGTGATACAAACTATGTGGATTTATGGTGATTCTATGGTGATTCATAGTGATACTATGTGGATTTATGGTGATTTATGTTGCTTTATAGTTATTTATGGCAATTACTATTTGTTGATAGCGATTACTATGGGATTTATGGTGATTCGATTGGGATTACGATGGGATATGGGGAAAATCCCCCAATATGAATATATCATGGCGGTATGATATGGGATGAAGTGATTCATGGTTGTTTATGAGGCTTTATAGTAATTAATCAACTTGATATGATAGTTTAGATAGTTCGTGGGATAATAATAATAATGATGATAAAAAGGATATGTGGGATGTAGTGGGATGTAGTGAGATGTTCAATGGGCTGTTAGGTAGCCACTATTCATTGCAAACCATGGGGATATAATATGGGATATATCATGGGGATGTCATAAGAAGATGAATTTGAATATGGTGATCAGCACTAAATCAATGGGGTTCCCTTCTATTTCCGTGATTAACGATATTGTATATACATAACTATACATATATGGCAGTGTGTCAAAACCTTGTACCCCTGGTGAACCCCAAAATAGCTGGTAAATGGATGTTCATCCCACTAAAAATGGTATTAATAGGTATTGATCCATAGCCATATATATATACAATAAACATCATCCTTCAGAATCCCACGAGCTATCATCAACCAATATTTCAAGCATCTAGCAGTGATTAGCTGCTACCATCTGTGTCGACCGTCGACAAGGCGCCACAAACGGCGTTGCTGTTCCTGTTCACGAACATGCAGGATCCTTGGTGAGCTGTGATGAGCTGTGAATTCATGGTGACATAATCCTACCATCTGGTTATTTAACATTTTGCCATGGAAAGATCCACCATGCTATTAATAGGTAAAGCATCTATTTCTATGGGCCATTTTCCATGGTTATGTTAAATAACCAGAGGGTA
>CAMXCT020000302.1:463112-478112 GCA_947184155.2 Cladocopium goreaui | reverse complement strand
CATCCACAGTGGCACATCTAACTTGGGTCAATCAAGATGGGGGAATATGGGGAATGATCTATAACTAACCATCATCCCATTCCCCTATTCCCTACTAAGCACCAGTTACAGTAGTATTGCAATATGTATGTTTAGAATTTGTAATTATTTAATATCAACTAAGATGGTTGTCGGATGTGTTTATCGTTCATTGCAAAGCCAAAACAAATAGAAGTTGCTCGAATTCAAGCCCAAAATTGCGTGGTCCACGAATGAACCACTGATTGGATGGCTGCTCCTTTAGTCAATGTCTCATGTGTCTCACCTCGAAAGGGTCATCTGTTACTGTTTTGTTAGGGCTTGATTTCTCCAAAGTATAAGTAATCCCAAACATCATATGGTTATATATCCCCATTGTCACAATCCCAATTAGATTCCCATAAATGAGAGTAGACCACATTAAATAACCCCACGATTTTCACTACAAAACCCCATTTAATTCTATAAACATCCGATAAAATCCAAAAAAAATCCTCTAAAATCCCGCAGAATCCCATGATTATCCCCCATCAAAAAATCCCCATGTTCACATCTACCCAGAATTTCCCAATCCCTTTTGCACCTCCCCAATTTCACCGCTGCCCTCCACGTGGGTGCCACCGCAGCCACAGGAGACGCCCTCCATTTTCACCGTGCGCATGCCGTCCACAAAACCCACCTCTGTGGGGACGTTCTTGGCGATCAACTCCTGGCGATGGTAATGTCTATGGATGTAGTCGCTTGCTGATAGCTAAGCTGGGTTTTTATACATACATACCTCTATATATATATATACATATATACACATCCATTACAGCAACCCATATATATATATAATATATATTATATATATATTATATATAATATATTATATATATATATATATTAATACCTGGGGATGTACAGTAATATATAAGTGTCGTATAATATCGCTACTATCCACTTACTTTCTGCGTTTTCTGTGGAGATGAAGACCCCCGGATTCAGATCGTTGGACCCAAATTCTCGGGTCAACATATCATCGAGTGTTCATCAAAATTGTCATGGTTTCTAATGGTTTCTAATGGTTTCTAATGGTTTCTAATGGTTTTAAATGGTTTTTAATGGTTTCTACTGGTTTCTAATGATGACTGGGGTGAATGTCAATGTTGACTGCATTTAAGGCATGCAGAAAAAAAGAATGTGGGGCTGCAAGAATTGGTGCTACCAACATAGATGGGCTGAAGAGGAACAAAAGTGAACTGGGGATCAAAACAACAATTATCGTCCGAAAAAATATGGGGTATCCAAGAATATCTCACCAAGCAGAAATTTCACAGGAGAGGGGGAAAAAAAAAAAACATGTCCCAAGCATTTCCTCAATCCAAGAGAGGTCCAGACATCTCCATTAGTTCCCCAGCAGTTTTGGAGCCAAAACAATGGTGGCTCGCCTTCATCTTCTGCGAGATCTCAGTGATGGCTGCATCCTTCGCCTTGGCATCCTTCACATCTAACCTGGGAGGGGGGATTGGACCAGAACAAAAAGTTGGGATTTAATGGATTTGAATGGGAAGCTTTAATGAGATAGAACTACACAACAATATGATATTACTGTAATTGATGGGATCGTTCTGCGATTATGGGATTAACCATCAAGAAAACCGCGCCAAAACAGGCAAGCGCCAAAAAACCAGCGACGAAGCAGGTGCAAGCACCAAACGGCACGAAACGAGCCACAAAGGAAATTTTCAGAGGCTGGCAAGCAAACGAGACACAAGGACAAGGTACCCCAAGCACCAACCCACCGGATTTCTGCAAAGTTCGCAAATTTTGCAAAGTTACAAATGAATTTTGCAAACTATGCAAATTTGCAAATGTTGCACCTTTGCAGTTTATCTTTTTCTCACGTCGAAATTCCTGTCTTGCTGTCCGTCCTGCTGCTGTCCTGCTATCAAAGGGTCGCTGTCTCTATCCGACGGGATCAGGAATAGTAACGACTGATGCTGATTGTAGCTGATAATGTATTTAAAAAAAAACATTGCAATCTAGATAGTCTAGTTGCAATCTAGATAGTCTAGTTGCAATCTCTGTACAGTAGTACTTTAACAGCTGATGATTTCAATCCTTGTATAACTTGAAAAATCCTTGTATAATTTGTATATGTACTATATTTCCTAGACTTCACAATCACCGTGGACAGAAAATGTACCATGATCATGGTACTGAATAAGGAACACAGGTGAACAACAGGATGGTTAGATGGGATGATCCGAAAAAAATCTGGGTGTGTCTGATGGTTGGCCATTCAATGGGGAAGTCGATGTTTCTTTCCCGAAAAAATGTTCGCCCTGAAAAAAGTCATTTTTCGAGAAACTGTCTTCCCTCCTTGGTCGGGATGTACTCCACATAGGGTCCCTCCTCGAAGTGATATCCCTTTCCAGCCTGCCACCTGACCAGCTGCAGCTGGAAACACCACAGTTTCTGGAGAAAAAAACACTTCTTGGGTGCGATAAAAGGCCCAATGTCCGAGTAAAATCACCAGTTGTCAAGTGCTGAATCCCCAGTTGTCATGGTTGGTTACATCTCCATGTTGATGTTTCCGTGGAAAATCTCACCGCGTTGCCGAAGATCCCCATTCTGGTGAAAAACAAAGAGTTGTGTCACCCCAAATTGCTCCCACCCAGAATACTATTCATAACCTACTGGTTGGTGGTTTGAACCTACCCCTCTAATTTTTTTTTGATATCGTCAGTTGGGATGATTTTTAGTATTCCCAATAGATGGAAAATGTTCCAAACCACCAACCAGCCTATGGGTTTTCTTGTTCTGAATCAAGAAAAGATCATCCCATACATCTTATCCCATTTCGAAGATTGTGAACTAACCCCGGTTACTAGCCATTGACTATCCGTATGGTGCAGAAACACCACCATTGGCCACGAAAAAAACCCACTACTTGGAGGATCATCCCACCAAAATATGATTAATAGATAGTAATATAATATATATATATATATAATTATATACATACAGCATATCACCCACCATCCTTAAGCACCATTAACCACCATTAACCATCAACTATCCCATATTATTATATAACCATTCACCAATATTAACCCCTATGAACCACTACAGTACTTGGAGGATCAATCAAATAGCTTCATATTATAGTTTCTTGAATATCGAAATATATAGAAATAACATGGAATGTCATGGAATAACCCCAGTTCCTAAGCAGTTCCTAACCACCAATAACATTAATTAAACATTATATAATTAACCACCACTAACCACTAATAGAACCACTAATATCATCACCATTAACCATGAACTATCCCATATTCTTCACCACTCATATCACCAGCACTATAACCCCCATATTCACCACCATCAGAACCACCATCAACCCCCATATTCACTACCATATAACCAACACCATTAACCCACTCATATAACCCACCATATACATCTGGTTATTTTCTATGGGCCATCTAGAATCTATATGAACCTATACCATGGCTATGTTAGTCATAACCCACCTACCATATACCCTCTGGTAATTTAACATAGCTATTGAAAATGGCCATAGAAATAGTGGATTTTCCCATTAAAAATGGTGGATCTTTCCATAGTTATGTAAACGTTTACCAGAGGGTATATGATCTATAATGGCTACTATAAGGTGATGTCCAATATTCCCAAAATGGGACAGTTACCAACCCCTGCCATATAACCAGCCCCACCTGAATCCCAGTTCGTAGATGGCCACGTCCAACAGATGCCCCGCCGAGTGCAGCCGCGCGTTCCTTCGGCGCTGCAGCTCATCCACGAGGCAACGCACCTGGAGAGCCGACGCCTGGCCGGTTACGGCCGTTAAGGGAGACGATCTTTCAACGAGGACATGGGTGAAAGAACGGCTTTCCACCAGAAAAAAATGGTGGAAAGTGAGGAGAAAAACGAACTTAGACCTATTTTATCTAGTTATAGTGATTTATATCTCTTCTAAAAACCTAGTTTTATTTTAACGGAGCATGTGTACTTTACTTTGGTTCAGAAGATCAGTGGCTTTGGTTTTCGCTCTCCACCAGTCAGTTTACCCGTAGTGGGTTTTCACCTGTTCTTGGACTAAATTCCACGTCTGAGCAAATAAAATCCCTATTTGGGTTTGCAAAATCACTGTAAATCCACCATTGTTGTTGCAAGAAGGGCCCCCAAGGATTGGTTTCTGTTGGTTTTCAGTAGGCGAGCGGATTTATGGGTCGACAGTCGATGTATATGGATTGGTGAGCACAAATGTATCACCATGTTTGCTGAAAGTCACCATCAATATCCATCAATCATCATCTCAATTATATAAAGTCGCCATAAATCCACCATCTTTGTTTTAGGCTCAATCCCCATTTTTGTTGCTGCCTAAATTCGTAGTTCTTGCTGGTGAAATCCCCGTTTAATCCTCGTTGATGTACCGGTCCTGGGAGCGTCGCAACCACTTTTGCAGCTCATCTGTGGAGCCTTTGCACTCGTGGCGAATCACACCCTCCTGAGATTCAGATGACTGAGATCATCATGGAAATATGATGAAGTATGGCTAAAACAGCCGAATGATCATGGAATATCATGGGATTTTATGGTGATCACTGGGGATATTTTCGCAACAATCACGGTGAATACACACAACTCATCCCAAGAATAATTTGGCAAGTTGCACGAAATCCATATGAAATATGATGAAATCATCACACATACCCTCTGGTAAACTAACGTAGCTATAGAAAATCACCATTTTTAATGGGAAAACTCACTATTTCTATGGCCATTTTCAATAGCTACGTTAAATTACCAGAGTGTATCTATGGTAAAATCCAATTTGCTGGTTGCCATCATCCTCAAGCTTCCCAGCCCCCTTCGGCTCCTTGGCTTTGTCTTTGCACACAAAGGTCACCGTGAGATCCGGCAGACCATCTGCCTTCAAGATCCCCGTGTCGCTGGGTTGACCACCTGCGATATCGGATATGTTGCTGGTGATGATATGATGGGTAACATGTTGGCCACATGTTGAAATAAAAATGTGGGTAACAATGTTGGGTTATGGATTGAGACATGTTTTTCCAGTGCTTAAGTCTCCAAAAACTTTTTTTTGGCGCTTCCAGGTATATGGGTTTGGCTGAAAATAGGGTACCCCAATTCCGATTATCCTCATGTCCCCTATTTACGGACCCATATTGTAGCACAAAAAAAACGTCGTTTCCTACTTCCCAGCCATCCGTCGACCTCCTTGTGGGTGGAAGATGGTTTGTTCCAGCTCAACCAACAGAATCGATGGATCTTCCTCCTTGAGTTGCAGCAATTCCACCGAAGCTTCGCAGTGAAACACGTAGGTCCCATCCTTGGAGCTGACACATTGGAGGCTGCAGTCATAGGGGTTTGTCATTTGTGAAACTTCAAGAAATTCAGAACATCGAAACTTCCAGAAAATCCCCCACACCAGCAAACCCGAGCATCCATGTACAAAGGTCGCGTGGCATGGGCGGCGGGTTGCTGCAGGGCGTTTTGGGGTTTCATCTCCCGGTCGCTTTTGGCGCCGTTCAGTGCGGCTGGTTTCACTTGCGGTGCCTTCGCTGGGCCCGCGCCGTTCAGCCCCGCGCCGTTCAGGCGCTGGATGGGAAGACCGATGGATTCCAAGTGGCACAACTCCATTGCGATCCAAAAACTTGCCCTGGAACTGATCCAAGTGCCATTTGTTGTTGCTTTTGTTGGGGCAGTTTAGTAATTTCTTCGGATCCGTGGCTGCAGATTTTTGGGTGGGACCTGTTTGGCTTCAAAATGGACAGAGGGATTCTGGTATGAGTTGTTTTCGTGCCATGATGCCTTCCTGCCATGTTCCCATGTTGCCATCACTGATGGTTTCGCGCTAAAGTTCAGTATTCAGAGACCTTCCAAATGGCACCGTGATCCTATGGAAAATGTTCACGCTTGATATTGCAACTGAAACCAGGGCAATGAGATCTCAAATCATAAAGATTCTTTCAGATATGAATAAAATGACCATCTTAAGATACTACGATACCAAGGTATACATAATTACAGGTATAATCAAGCAAACTAAATGACCATATCTACACATCTATACATCTAGACATCTATGTGTGTAGCCTCCCGTAATCAAACATAGCTGGAGAATACCACAGATTTATAGATTATCCCAGCTATAGACCTCCATTTATTTTTTGGAGATTTTCAAGCTTGCAACATTTGACTACTGGAGGGTAAATCCATTACTCTCCCATTCACATCCCATTATTCTCCCTTCTTACCCTTAAATGGGCCAGTTTCCATATTTCCATAGCTATAGCCAGTTACTATCCCCAATTCTATCCCCAGAAACAGCCACCATTTCCACCATTTCAACTGAAGCAACAACTCTAAAAATCACCATTTTTTCGTTGCGCCTGAAAGGCCAATGGTACCGCACCCGGTCCTCAGCCATGATTCCAAAGAGGTAGGTTGTTTTGTAGCTGAAACAGCTGTTTAACGGTTACCCTCTGGTAAATTAACATAGACCCTGGCAGTCATCGGGGTTGGAAGACTAGTGAAACCATTAAACATCGGTGATTTTCAGGGTCTATGTTGATTTACCAGAGGGTACATTTCACATGACTAACCATAGCCTCCTAATTTCATAAGTCTTGCGTGCTATTTAAGGTTGTCTCAAATCATGTTCAAAAATGCTTAAAAGCCATCTTTCATCATCTTTCATTCTTAAATTTCATGTTGAATCCCCATTTTTCACACGGTAAATTCCATGCTGAACCCCGGGAAACCTCAATTTCCATGCTCAAATTCTGTTGATCCCCCCTTGGTCCCCGCACCCGCTGCGCCCGCTGCGCCCTTCGGCTTGGGTGTCTTGCAGCCCATGGGGCCGTTGCCACCACAAACTTGGTTCATGTCTCTGTTGCCTCGGCAAAAAGCCGAAATTTCCATGGGGGGTTCCTGTTTTTCTCAAACTGGAAAAATAACATTGGCCCATTGGGAAAAAGAAAGCCTTCCATCTAAGCCGAACAAAAATCACGGGGAAATATATATCATATGGAAATGTGAAAACAGCAAATGCCTCAGTTCATTGATTTCCTCGGATGAGTTCTGAGGTCAATTGGCAATTGTGTATCCTCCAATTTGTTGTCCCCATCAGTTGTGACTTAAAAATCGACCTATCAACGACTATCAACCGATTCTTCACCCAGCTATCCATCACAGCAACTAAATCCAACTGGCCAACGTCGAAAATCTCCAGAGTCCACGAAGTATATCATCAACCATCTGAAACCGCTAATCACCGGTTGGTTGTGTAAAACCGTGATGTTTTGCCAGGTCCAAAGGGTCTCAACCATGGAGCACCCCTCTCAATCCCTTTCTCGTTAAGCTACGGAAGCCGCATTGGCAGGTCCACTGGCCCTGACACCGGTTGGCTTCGAACAAAAAATGGATGGAACCTATGAAAACTGGACTTTCACCAGCAAGAATCGGGATTTGAATGATTTGAAGCTATCAAAAAATATGGATTTCATCAATAAGAACGTGATCCAGCCCTTCGGTGTCATCACACATGGCAAACAAAACCTCCATGGCAAGTTCGGGGATGTCCCCATGGCCGAAATTGTTGAATCATCTTTGATCTACTCAACTCAACTTTGGGACTCTAAATTATCCAGATGTCCTGTTTGTTTTTGGTACATGGTGAATGATTGTTGGTGAAATAAACATTTTTGTTGGTGGCCTCGGAGACTATCCTTCAGGTCAGTTGAATGTAGTGAACTTAGGAAGTGAACACACCCATGTTTGCTTGATGAAATCAACCCAATTTTCGTTGTTGTCGCCCGGTCCCCTGAAGTTTTTCTTGCTTTGATCGTGTTTCGCTCCCAACAAGCTGATGTTGGTAGAGCTTGGGAACCCTGTGACAGGTGGCCCCCAAAAAACATCGCCTGAATGAGTTGGTTGAATGGTTCCGAAGCCCTTAAGATGGTCATCCTGACTTTGGTCAAGGGATCAGCAAACCTGATGGGAAACAGATGACTTGTCAAAGTACCATGTTTCGTGGTTAGCTCCCGGAGTTCAAATCCCTGCATTTGATTCGTCAAATCCACGCATTTTTGCGTGTATCCCCATTATGTACTCCATTGTATCCCTATGATATTCCATTGTATCCCATTATTATATCCCCATGATATACAATTTTACTTGATCTAATTCTATCCCTGTTTGTAGTAACCCCAGTATATTGAATCCCAGTATGTCAAATCCAACTATCTATCTATCTATCTATCTATCTATCTATCTATCTAATCTATATATATGTGTGTATGTGTATATATATATATGTACAATATGTATATATATAATATACAATATGTATATATATATATATATCAAATCCCATTATATCCCCATCATATCCGGTTAAATCTTCTTGAATTCCTTGTTCCCTCCGGCACCTGCAAAGGGTCCAGCCCGCGGCCCATTCCCATTCCCATTCCCATCACCTGGGCTGGAAGATCAGTGAACTATGGGAATGGGTCAAGACCATTTAAGACCCAGGGGACTGTTCAGTTTTTTCCCAATTTTTAGTCTTAACATGTCTTAACCATCTAAGTCTTGGAGTACCCGATTTTGACTCATAGCCATATCTACAATGAACCATAGTAGTTCTATTGGTTGTAAACTGAAGGGATATATTCTTCTTGGGGGTGCAGTTGGGGTTATTAACAGCTACAACTATCGGATTTTAACCTCCATCAGTTGGGATATAGCCCCTATAATTGTGGTTCTTCAAGTATCCAAAAATGGAGGTACGGTACCATATAAGGCCATATTTTATGGGGATATTTCCTTACCTAGGCCTTACATAGGCCTTATATATGGTAAGTACCTCCAATTTAGGTACCTGAAATGGCCATTGAGTTATATAACCTACCAATATGGATATTGTTACCACATGGGAATCAAACGTGGTTGGCAGTTGAAAGTCACCCACGTATAGATGAATTTCCCAGCTATAAACCTCCATTTAGTTTGGGGATTTTCCAGCTAGCCACGTTTGATTACCGGATCATAAATAAAGGAAATAAAATGACATCAATGTATGCGTATATATATATATATTGTTTTGGTGGAATATAACTATAGTTAATCCGGTTTTTAAACCAACTTATAACTGGGGTCTCCACCTTGTATAATTGATGACCAACAACATTGATATAATGGATATGAAAAATAACCTATCCGTGATACAACTGTAAACTTAAAGAGGATAAATCGTGGGAATGATACTCACAATTATAATCAATTATATAACAAATATTCATCCTATACAGTCCTATACAGCTAACTCGGTGATTTTTTGGATTGAGTTGAGAGTGCTGAAAAATGCGGAAAAAAGTGAGACCATCTGCGCAGGCGAATTGAGCTTCAAAGCGGCTTGTAAGGGTATCTCAAATTAGAACCGACCTACTTCTAGGCATGTGTATCATATGTATGTATATATATTATAATGTCCATATACATATACAACCATGTACACATACATGCAACGCACACATGTACATGTAGACATCCATTCAATTTTGACCAATACGTACCCTTCCATTACTGCCCAGATGGTGAAATCTCCATGCTTGGCTGGTTAAATTCTGGTCAAATCCGGCCCCTTCCAGGAACTGGGAAAGCCGCACCATCGCTGTCATGAGCACCTAGCGACCACAACCACAACGCTCGAACTCGGGGGGTGGAACCAACTAACCTACCGATGAATTGCGGATTTAAAGTAACAACGCAAACACATTATTTAACAATTAGCAATCCGTGATTTCCAGTGCTAGCTACACGTGAACTAACCCCCACTCCGATTAATTACAACAGCTAGCGGGATAATCCCCCAATGGTGTCTTTTACTGGTGATAACTATTGCGGATAAAATGGGGATAAGGTGATGTACTGGTGAACTACTAGGATTTTTCTAACACTTCTCTCGGCAATAAAGTTTACAGTACCTGTGGGAATATACTTAAACTATGGGAACTAAAAATTGATTAAACTACCCATTGCCATAACAAGGACATAAACTAACAATGATGGGGAAATCATGTGGATATATAATGGGACATACATATTATAATCAATAAATAGTTGTTGGCGATAATCCCCAAACAGTGATAATAGTGATAGTTGTATATTGGTTATAAAATTCGGATAACCTATGAATGAACCAACTATGGCTGTTGTATTGGGATTAAACTAACCATAATGGGGATATGGTAGGGATATAAGGTGCTAAAATGGTGAGAAATGATAGGAATGATGAGGACAATTGTCAACTGGAAAAATAGTGGATGCCAGCTGAACCATGTTTATTAGCATCCAAAAAAGATGTTTACTGAACCAACTAACCGCAAGTTAGTTAAACTGTGGATTTCCGCGGATTACCGCTAACGAACTAACGAATTTATTGGAATTGCAACCAAGAAAGCGGGGGTTCACACACAGGAAGTCAGCACCAAACATAGGGAATCCAGCATCAAACATTGTTGGTTGAAGTGAATCATCTCAATTACCATCTGGTTACGTAACATAGCCATGGAAAATCACCATGCTATTAATAGGTAAAGCATCTATAAATGGGCCATTTCCCATGGCTATGTTAAATAACCAGAGGGTACTTCCACTACCTACTGTATTCAGGTTGACCGGCTGCTACCGGAGTTTGGGACCACAGAACCCCCAAATTTCGTGGGCAGGGGCTGGGCAGGTTCAGCCATCCCTTCATGGCGAAAAAGAGTGACAACAACAGTCACTTAGCTCTCTCAAACTACTCATAACTACTCAACCTAATGGAGAAATTCTCAGATTTCAGCAGATCTTTCAAGAGTTGAACAACCCCAACCTGGTGATGCATTTGTTTTGATATGCTCACCCCAACAACACCCGCCTGTAACGGCTGTCTGGTGTTTGGGTGCCAGCCACCCTAGTCGCCTAAGACCCGCAGCTCTAGCGGCCCATTCAAACAGCGACTTCCTTGAGCAGAAAATCCATGAAATTCCACAAAATTGAAGGATCTGTGGCGTTCTCTTCGTCCAATTCTTGGAGAATAGGACCATGGAAAACGTTTAAGAATTCTTTCTTGTGGGAATGCAGTGGTACTCTGCGCTGTTTTCACAACAGGGTCAAAAAGGTGGGACCTGTAGATGTTTTTGAATCAAAAAATCCGGCTCCAGCAAGACATGTAGCGGCAAGCGGCAAGGAATGTTGCTGCACTTTTTTCCAACATTGTCCAACTATCTCAACCATTCCATCGATGAATGGTACCTGCCTTTCTGCCTGTGCACATCATGTGAAACCACTGTGGACACAAGCCAAAGTCCCTATCGGCGTCGTTCATCGAAAAGGCTGTAGTTTTCCGCGAGAGCGGGTTCCCATGGGAGAGTGAATTTTCATGAAGCATGATCATAAAATAAACCACTGCAAATACCGATCTTGTATGCACTTAGATGGGCTGAAACCCTGGTAAAACACCGTTTTTAGTCATTACAAGACCTGTGCAGGTTGGGCATCTGGTGTTTTTCTTGGGGGGTATTTCTTAGGTGCCTGTGCAGGTTTGGTGACTCTGACCTCACAAAACACTTACAGGCGCAGGGGAAAAAAAACTAGATGCATCAAACCTGCATACGCACCAAACGAAAAACATGTGTTTCTCTGCAAAGCTCTGCAAGACTTTAAAAAAACTGGACAGGTCTACCCTAGGTCTTGAGTTGCAACATTCCCACCCCTTCTTAGATAGATTGTTATGTGGTTGCATGTATCCCGATGAACGCCTACATGTTTATCATAGAGTAAATGAACTGTTGTAATATACAATTTGTGTGCTGACATGATACCAGTTAAGCAAGTTGATGAATAAACCACTATATCATATCAAATGCTTCCAGCAACCAAAGTTATACATTGCCTCTTTCACACTAGCCATTTATTATCCATCTATTGATACTGTATACTTCTATTCCGAGATGCACAAGCTACCCATTTTTATAGCATGTGGTGCAGCAGACGTTTTTCTATTTTTCTATTGTGTTTTAAATTGCAAGTGATTGCTTGTATTTCTCTGTAAGCCTCAAATGAAAAGTTGAACTCTATCACAAAAGTCTGTAGATGTGACAGCATATGACAGCCCTTGCTGAGTTAAGTTTTAAGCCTTAAGCCCCACCTTGACTTTGTCACATAACAAAAAAATGCCAGATTTTGTAACCCTGTTTAGAGAAAAAAACACTCCCCCATGAGGACCCGTTCGCAGTCCAAAATTCTGTATCTTGACAGGCGTAGCTGACAAGATGGAAAACACGTCCTGTCGGCCTAACTAAATCTTAATTAGACTGTACAACGCCCTGTACATGTTTGCTTGGCCCAAACGCATTCTCCGAACGGTGATTCCCAAAGTTGGGCCAACATCCAGCAGCTTGGTCAGGCCAAGCGTGACTGGTGTTATGTCAACAAATGAGCACCACCCAAAAGTTTGATAAACACGACACTTGCCGTCCGCTCCACAGATAAAAAAACTACACAAGTGGACGTTTTCTGGTCACTTCTAGGTACCAAAACGCAGGGTGTTCAAGTGGTCACGCCACTTGCCCCGCGCTGGGTCAACACGAGCTACCAGTAGACCCTGTGAACAGCCACATCCTTGGAGGTTGTTGGAACATCAACAAAAAAAGGAAGATGTTTTTCAAATGCTGGAGTCTCCGTGGATCTCCCATCATCAACCCATTCCCAATATGAGCGGATCACTTGGGATTCTGATCCCTATCCCAGGCGGGTTTCGAACATCAGGAAATGTCTTGCTGTGTAATCATCCCTACCCATTGGAAGATTAAAATGTACCATGTATGGGCACAGCCAGGTTGAAACAAAAGTCATCTAGGTTTGTCAACATGGTACGCCATTCCATCCTGGTAGGTAAGTCTCATCCATTTCCCAGGAGAAGCCATTACAATAGATAGACCATTCCAAAATCTAATTCACATAAACGGTCCAAAAAGGAATCCGTATTGGTACAATGTCCATTCCTGTACATCATCCATAAAATTCACAAATTTCCTATATGTTTCGCTGAAAATTCCCCGTTTCAATAGATTTCCTCAAATTGTCCAGAAAATCAAATGTTCCATAGATTTCCTATATGTTTCCATCATTTTTTTTTTCATAGATTTCCTACATTTTTACATAAAATGCCCATTGTCCATCGATGTCCTATCTTGTTCTCCGCAAAATGTTGAAACAAAGGTGTTCTGCATTTCTTCCCAAAAAAAACATAGATCTCCTATATTATATTTCCCATAAAAAATGAACCATTAAAAATACCCCTATCCCATGTCATTATACTAGTTGGTTGAAAAAGGTTTCCCTACCATGGGGCCCATCATAATCCCCAGTGAATTAGGTAGTATATTTATAAGTCCCTCTAGTAACCAATCAACCAGGCTAAATTTTCAATGGTCCATCAGCCATCCTTCACCATCCGAAAAACCACCCACCAGGAATCTTTCAGGTCCAACAGTTCGGAGCGTCGCTCCGGGGAGATCCGCTCCAAGGCAGAAAGGAAGGCAGCCACGATTTTGATGATCCACACCTGGAAATCTTGGGAATGTCATGGTGAATGATGGGACTGGTTTTCACCATGGTTATAAAATAACGGTTCACAATTCTTAACAATGGTTAATACTTGTTAATAATGGTTAATGATGGTTAATAATGGTTACTGATGTTAATGATCGTTAATGATGGTTAATAGTGGTTAATAATGGTTAATAATAGCTCATAATGGTTAAAAATGATAACTGATGGTTAACAGTGGTTCACAATGGCTAATCAAAGGAAATTGGGAAGCAAACTTCCGAGTTACGGATGAAGTGTAGTGCGGTAACAATACATCACATAACAATACTATAACAATACATCACATAACACATCACATAGCAATACATCACATGACAATACATCACATCACAATGCATCACATAACAATACATCACATAACAATACATCACATAACAATACATCACATAACAATACATCACATGATAATACATCACATAACAATACATCACATAACAATACATCACATCTTGGGAGCGTCATGGTGAATGATGGTTAGTGATGGTTAACAGTGGTTAACAATGGTTAACAATGGTTAATGATGGTTAACAAAGGTTAATACTGGTTAGTACTGGCTAATCATGGTTAATATTGGTTAGCCATGGTTAATACTGGTTAATAATGGCTAATGATGGTTAATAATGGTTAGTAATGGTTAGTAATTACTATTATATAATCAATGATTTTGATGATCTACACCTCTTTGGACAGTTCTGTTGCCATAGAGAACGTGGATCAGGAAAATCAGAACACCGATTTTGTAGAGAAGTTACACCTGATTTCTATGATCAATTGTTGGGAGTACTGGGGGTTAGCATGAAAAATGAAGGAATAACCCAGGAATAACCAACACTTGATATTATGATTACTGGAGACACTCAACCTGAGCCTGTTGAAATTTGACTTGGACAAACTTGGGTATGTCTAAAAAAGAGGGGCACCTCAAAATTATTTTGGGTAAATTATCACTTGAAATATTTTATGGAGGAAAAACCGACCAAAAATTGAGGATTTGCAGATTTGAGGACAAGAAATCTGGTGGTTTTTACCAAACAATAACTGGTGATGCAACCAATAAAAATCGGGACATACCCGCCAGTACGCAACTGGAAATCTGAAATCTACACGTTTTATCTGCAACTGACAATACATGCAGATTCTGCAAAAGGTAGACTGTGTATCTGTCGCGGGTCCAATTTATAGTCGAAGGAAGTTTAGAAGTCAAACTTCCGACAATATGGACAGATGAAAAGCAGAGGAGGGCAGAGGCAGAGAGAAGAGGAAGATTAGAAGAGAGAAGATCAG
>CAMXCT020000302.1:445612-460612 GCA_947184155.2 Cladocopium goreaui | reverse complement strand
GAGGTAAAACACTATCGGAACTGCAGCAGCAGGCACCTGTGTTGTCACAAGAAGCAACGCTACCTCTACTCACCAGGACCTCAGACCAGGACTTCAAGATCTTCATGCAACGACCTCCGACACCATCTCACTTGGATCTCCGCAACATCTTCTCACAAGGACCTGTACAAGATCATGCAAGGACCTCTTAGAATGAAGATCTCACCACAAGCTCGACCAGATTTTCAAGGGCCTCTACAAGTCGTCTTGCCAGGACTTCTACAGATTCTCACAAGATCGTCAAGAAAGGACCCTGGAGAGGATCCGACAAGATCTTCATACAAGCACATCTTAGAGAGGGCACCTGCCAGATCTTCATTGCAAGGATCTCTTCTGCAGGATCTTCATTCAAGGACCTCTTCACCAGGATCTTCACAAGATCTTCTCACAAGGACCTCTTCATGGTCTTGATCAAGCGCTTCACACGGAGACATCTAAGAAAATTCTACAAGATCATCATAGAAGGACCTGCTATAGAGAAGGTCCTACAAGACCTGTGTACAAGAATCTCCTATAAGAGCATCCCACAAGAGCTGCTAGACAAGCACCTGCAATACAGGTCATCTTCCAGATTTTCATGGAAGGACCTCTTAGAGAGGATCTCACCAGGATCTCCACAAAATTTAAAAACTTTCCAAGGACCTGTATATACAAGATCACGCAAGGACCTCTTAGAAGATTTCACCAGGAGCTCTACGAGATCTTCTCACAAGGACCTTTACAAGACCTTGGTGAAAATCTTCATAACGGACCTCTAGCAGCAGGATCTTCTCAAGGGCCTGCACAAGATCATTCAAGGACCTCTTAGAAAAGATTTCGCCAAGGTCTCCACAAGATCTTCTCACGAGAATCTGTACATGACCACGGAAGGACCTCCTAGAGGATCTCTCAGGGATCCCCCACAAGAGCTACGCAAAGGGACCTCTACAAGACCTTGGTCAAGATATTCATGCCATGTCAAACTGAGCACCGCAGCACAACGAGAGCGATCTGACACGCACAAAGTGCTGAGAGGGTAGCGTGAGCCACGTCAGAACTCACACAGGGCAACAACGAGAGCAAAGTCACGAGAGGATTGCGTTTCACCAAATGCTGCTCGCACCACGAACTATTAATATTGAAAATCTGAACCACGATGTTTTACCTAGGTTTTGAACGCTTTTTTGCTGAGGTCTACAAAGCACTGCGCCCGCCACAAAAAATGAGCCTGAGCGTCCGAAGGACCGCGCCCCACACAAAATCATCATTGTGTCCCAAATCAAAACTTACGACAGAAGAAAGGAGACCCGTTTAAAACTAAAACGTCGTCCAAGTTCACCAAATACTGCGCCTGCCACAAAAATGATCTCCGAATCCACCTTGCATATCGACCCACGCCTGCCAAGGTTTTCCCAGCGTGCAGAAAATGCCACACCTGCCACACGGATGCAAATGTGTCCGATGTCCTGCACCTGTCACGCAAACCATCATTTCAGGCTTCAAAAAGTTCAGGAAGTCCCACACTTGCCACGAAAAATGGACATTGCTCAAAAAAACAAGCACCGCGCGCCGGTAAGAGTAGACCGTCGGAAGAGACCAAACCGTTACACACATTTTGCGCGAGCCACCGCTGTCTAAATTGACATCTTTGAAGGGAACTTTGCGCGAGCCAGCGCCGTCAAAAGCTGCAGACCATAGCGCGAACCCTGATGGAACACCGGCCTTGGCCTTTTGTCCTTATGGAAAGAACCCCTCAGTGTGGACACGCTGTTTGGGGAAAAACATCTTTCGACCACCAAGCAGCTGAGACCAGGCTGTGGTTCAAGGTCTTTGCCCCCACCATGCCACTCAGCGGCCCCAAGATGAAGAGAGCCAGGGCCAACCAAACCAAGTTCCTTTCCGGTCACTGGATTGGTTTACCAGACTGATCCAGCAAAAAAATTGGATTTCGGATCGATCTCAGGGGCAATTGACCATGGAAAACATGGTGTTTGACAATCAAAGATGTGGGTGTCCTATAATTCTTCCCTGAAACAATGCTCTGACCTCCTTGAGGCTTAGCACCTTGGGATGCGTCAAGTGGCCCGACCTTACCGCTGTTCATGTAACTAAAATGTGCAGGGAAGGTCTGGAAGATGCTGGGATGTGCGGACCAGATACAATACCAAGCTTGGAGGTGATTTGGTATTGACCCGTCCCAAAAGGAGTGAAACAACAAATTAGCTGCCAAAAAGAGTGTGATGGTTTCTCTTCGTCAGACTCACTGGAAAAGTTGGAAAGGATCCCCACTGGTCTCCTGGAAATACCAGGGGGCCCGTTTCCAGTTCCCACTACCGTTCATTGTTACTACAGTAGTTCTTATGACGCCCCTCTCACTTTCTCGATGATTTCCATGGCCCACCCCATGGTTTCCATCCATGGCACCTCGTGCTGGCCAGCAACGCGGCGGTCTTCAGCAGGGTCGCGGCGATGTCCAGCCCCGAAAGAAGAAGCACCGCGGCGCGGTAGTTGAGCACTTCCTGCTCCTGGGGTTGATCAAAATTAGTTTGTTAATGCGGGATCCACCCATTGCCATGAACATTTTTATTGGTGTTTTTAACAAATTTATGCTGTGGTAAACTCACCCCTCAAACCACGTCAATAACGAACCAGGACTCGGGATCATTTTAAATCATCCCAAATAGATATATATATATATGTATATATATATACATATATATATTATATATATATTATATATATCTTATATATCTTATATTATATATATACATGCCAAAAAATAGTTATCACAGTAGATCAATTACTTCTACAATAGGTTTCAAAATTGGTATGCCCCTTGTTAATAAACCATGGGTTATCAGTCCGTTATAAATGATTTATTTATTATTATTTATTTAGATGGTGATTGTCCATAGCTATGTTAAATTACGGGATGGTAGTCAGCTATGGTGTTCACTAAGGTACCAGAGTTGTGACCAACTTGACACCCATCATATGGGTCTGACTGAAAGGAAACTACCCCAAAACATTGTTTGATGGTTGAAATCTCTTTGTCCGTTGAGATTGTCATCCGTTGTGGGCAAAAAAACTCAGTCTCAGACAAACCCGAATTTCTTAAAATGTTGGTAACAAAAGAAACTGTGTTCATCAAATAGTTAGATCAAACATCCAATGTCTATGGGTACCACCAAAAAAACGTCATTCTAATTCCAATGTTTCATGTCAACCCTGCATTAAAAAAAACTCTGACAATTGCCGGGGTTGTCCCGGGTAGGTTTCCAAATCACGATTAACCCCCCCTGTTGATGCACTGGGGGGTCAGCATTTTTTTGGGTTAACATTGTACCTACACGAATCCCGAGTATTATATATATATATTCCCGCAAACTGGTTTGTGTAATCCCAATGATTCACCACCCTATTTGACAATCATTGCATTATACCAGTAGTACCCCACAAAGCGGTGGCGGAAGTTTCACAAATAGGAAACCTATAGGAGGGGCTGGTTGTTGTGAATCCCAGATGGCAGAGCGAATCCACCGATGGACCGAAAAGTGGTTGGAGTTGTGTTTTCTGGAGTGGTTGCAATGGTTGCAGTGGTCACCTCACCACAACTGCTGGATGTAGTGTGGTGTAGCGCAGCTGTAGTTGTAGTTGTGGTGTCGTGTAATTAGTGTAGTGTATCGTGGTGTACTGTAGTGTTGTGTACTGTAGCGTGGTATAGTACAGTGTAGTCTAGTGTATTGTAGCGTAAAAAGTAGTGCAGTTGTAGTTGTAGTGTAGTGTCGTGTAGAGCAATGTAGTGGTAGTTGCAGTTGTAGTGTAATGTAATGTAATTAGTCTAGCGTAGTGTTGTGTAATGTAGTGTAGTTGCAGTGGTATTTGCATATGTAGCTGTAATGTACTGCAGTTTAATTAGTGTACTGTCGTGTTATGTAGGGTAGCTGTAATTGTAGTTGTAGCTGTCGTGGTGGTGGTGGTGGTGGTGGTGGTAGTGGTAGTAGTGATAGTAGTAGCAGCAGCAGCAGCAGCAGTAGTAGTAGTAGTAGTCGCCGTAGTAGTCGTACTAGTCGTAGTAGTCGTACTAGTCGTGGTAGTCGCCATAGTCGCCGTAGTCGTAGTCGTAGTCGTAGTCGTAGTCGTAGTAGTAGTAGTAGCAGCAGCAGCAGTAGTAGCAGTTGTTGTATTGCAGTAGTTGTTGTAGTTGTTGTTGCTGTAGTTGTAGTTGTAGTTGTAATTGTTGTTGTTGCTGTTGTAGTAGTTGCTGTTGTAGTAGTTGCTGTTGTAGCAGTTGGTGTTGTAGTAGTTGCTATTGTTGTAGTTGCTGTTGTAGTAGTTGCTGTTGTAGTAGTTGCTGTTGTTGCAGCTGCTGTTGTAGTAGTTGCTATTGTTGTAGTTGCTGTTGTTGTAGTTGCTGTTGTTGTAGCTGCTGTTGTTGTAGTTGCTGTTGTTGTAGCTGCTGTTGTTGTAGCTGCTGTTGTAGTAGCTGCTGTTGTAGTAGTTGCTGTTGTAGTAGTTGCTGTTGTAGTAGTTGCTGTTGTAATAGTTGCTGTTGTTGTAGTTGCTGTTGTTGTAGTTGCTGTTGTTGTAACTGCTGTTGTTGTAGTTGCTGTTGTTGTAGTTGCTGTTGTTGTAGCTGCTGTTGTAGTAGTTGCTGTTGTAGCAGCTGCTGTTGTAGCAGTTGTAGGGTAATTAGCGTAGTATATTTGTACTTGTAGTAGTAGTAGTAGTAGGAGTAGCAGTAGTAGTAGTAGTAGTAGTAGTAGTAGTAGTAGTAGTGGTAGTGTAGTGTAGTGGTACTTGTAGTTGTAGTTGCAGTTGTAGTTGTCTATCTATCTATCTATCTCTCTATCTGCAAGCTTGAAAACAAAGCTATTCTGCGAGACTTCCTCAATTTTTGAACTTGACAGCGTCAAAAACAAAACAATTCTGCGAGACGTCCTCAATTTTCGAAGTTGACAAGAGCAAAAACGAAGCAATTCTGCGAGACTTCCTTATTCTTGGACGGTGACAACATCAAAAACGAAACAATTCTGGGAGACTTCCTTCAAAAATGGAAAGTTGAGTGCAGAGCTGACGGCCTCGTACCAATGCGTTTTGCGATGTTTCCACTCCATTTGTCTAAAGTACTGCGTCTGCCACGAAAACGGACCTCCCAACATCTCTGATGAACATGTCTTTTGTACTGCGTGTGCCACGGAAAATTCATCTTTGCAGATGTTCTTCAAACGCCTGCCATAGTTTTTGGAAATGCTACAAAACCCTCACGTTTTGCTCACTTTTGACAAGGTGCACAATCCCTTGCGCCTGCCACGCAAAACGACATCTGAACGTCCAAAAGTGCTCCGAACCGGTCAGTCTTCTACACTTTTGACTTCGAAATGTGCTTTGCGCCACAGCAGCTTGCACTTTTTCGACATCTCAACTTCAAAAAGTGGTCCGAACCTGGTGTGTTTTGTACATTTGACTTCGAAATGTGCTTCGCGCCACAGCAGCGTGCACTTTTTCGACATCGCGACTTCTAAAAATGCTCCGAATCTGATGTGTTTGTGCATTTTGGCTTCGAAATGCGCTTCCCCCGACAACGCCGTACACTTTTTCATCATCTCAACTTCCAAAAGTGGTCCGAACCTGGTGCGTTTCGTACATTTTGACTTCGCAATGTGCTTCGTGCCACAACGGCGTGCAATTTTTCATCTCTCATCTGGCCAGCTGGCTCCGCACCCGCCGCTTTAGCAGACTTTCTCTTTTTTGATCTTCTTCTCTTCTCTGACTCTGCCCATCTCTGCTTTTGATCTGTCCGTATTGCCGGAAGTTCGACTTCTAAACTTCCTTCGCCCATTTTCTTCCCAAAATATTAAAATAATATCCCCAGTTAATGTACATATAGAGAAAGAGAGAGCTATATATTATATTTATGTTATATACACAGATATTCATTTATTCGTGCATTCATTTTTTTATCTCTATATTTATGTAATTGTGTATTTGCTGATGCATTTATGAATCTATTTCTTTATTTGTGAGTTTATTTCTTTATGTGCTTTGCTTTATTTTTTGAATCGCTTCAGGGTTAGAAACCACCAGATTCCATCTTCATTGGTAGAACCACCCGTCACAAAACCATCCCTCCCCACCTTTACCTTCAGAGGTGACACGGCCACCATCGGCATCTGAGGAGCGCCAACGGGGACGCCCACCTCAACCGTCAAAGATGACACGGCCACCACAACACCCATCGGTATCTGAGGGGCGCCAACGGGAACGCCTGGCGGGCCCCAACAGACCCCGGGCATTGGAACTGAGGCAACCCATGGCAAAAAGAAATGGATCCAGGGATTCCATACCTATCCGCCTATGAGTTCTATAGATGGTAGTATGACCGTATCATTAGTTTCCAACTCGAATAACGTGGCCCTGATTTTTGTATGACTTGGTTTCCCATTAGGTAAGGCTACCTTGAACTAGTTTGGCATGGAAAACAAACTGGACAGGATACGCCAACCTGGGATACCTGTGCTTTTGTTTTTGGTTCATTATTATGTGTATGTGTGTTGTGTGTGTGTATAAACTGCTATTTCGCGCGGTCTTTATTAAGAAAGCAGGGGGGCTGTCTACCCCACAGAAGTGACAGTCCAAGGGAGAGGCTTCTGTGGCGGTACAGATATCAGAGAGGCTCCTCCAAACAGTTAAACTGACCCATGTCTTGGAGAACTTGGCTGTCTAGGTAAATCTGTCTAGGGATACTGATGGGATGGGACTGAGGCCTCAGTCCGCTTGAGGACGCACACCAGGTTCCTAGCTGTCATTGCACTCCTGCATCCTCTTCCTTCACTCCGCAGGTTGCGCAGGGGAAGCCATGTCCTGCAAGATTTGCGAATGATGCAAGGAGGCCCTGCACAGAGGCAATCTAGTCGTGACCTCAAGGGGCAGGCCCCAGAGGTGCATGGCATGGTTTGCGGGACACGACCGTCCCGAAGTGCACACAGCACTTTCTCGACCAAGAGTGCGCGGTGGAGGCCCCAGTCCAAGCCGACGTGGGTCAACCACGGCTGCCACTGGTTGAGAGATGCCCCCTTCGAACCGGCTTGCCACCCCAAAAAACTTCTGCGCAGCGCGCAGACCACGCAGGTGCCGCAAGTACACCCTGCAGTGCTTTCCGCAGGAAAGGAAGGAAACATGGCCTGCAGTGCCGCCGCCGCAAAGCAAGTGTTTCCTGTGTTTTTGAAGGTTGCGACCTTTCCGTGGCAAGCCATGTCATGGCTTTCGGCTTCGGAATTTGACCTCCAGCAAAATGCACAGCTATACAAACATGATAGTAGTATGAGAATCTCATCATAACATAGCAACCGCAGTAATAATAATGATAATAATAATAATGGTGTTTATAATGGTCATAATTGATAATGGTAATAACCGTATGGATCACAGTAGTGATCATGGTCATGATAATGGCTGACAGTGACGATTCCATTAGAGTCTTAGCGACTGTAACAATAGTATGTGATTATAGTACTGTAAAAAAAATAGTGAGAAAAACATTATATTACTATTTTACTAGTTATCATCTTCATGCCTACTATCGCTATTACAGTTATTATCAAAAGTATATATAGTCTTGCTATCATGACATACTATTCCTACCACACTCATTGCATACTGCTACCGTTACAATAGTAGCGGGAAGAGTACATAGTTGCTATGACAGATAGTGATGATGATGATGATGATGACGATGATGATGATGATTATGATGATTATGAATTATGATGATGATGATGATGATGATGATGCTGGTGGTGGTGGTGATGATGATAATGATCATGATCATGATTATCGACATTATTCTCACTATCATCATTATCACTAATACCGCCCTTTTCATAGCTATCACTATTACTATCACATTGCATGAAAATGATCAGTGGTTACAGTAGTATTGCTACTACTACTACTACTACTACTACTACGACTACTACGACTACTACGACTACGACTACGACTACGACTACGACCACCACCACCACCACCAACACCACTGGTAGTGCATACTATTACTACTTATGTTGATGATGATGATGATTATGATGATGATGATGATGTTGGTGGTGGTGATGATGATAATGATCATGATCATGATTATCGACATTATTCTCACTATCATCATTATCACTAATACCGCCCTTTTCATAGCTATCACTATTACTATCACATTGCATGAAAATGATCAGTGGTTACAGTAGTATTGCTACTACTACTACTACTACGACGACGACGACGACGACCACCACCACCACCACCACCAACACCACTGGTAGTGCATACTATTACTACTCATGTTGATGATGATGATGATGGCGAAAAAACATCAAATTAACCACAAACCCAGTCCAACTGCGGCTCCACCTATAGGCGTCCCCTGCACCACTGGGAAGGTGTCGCCCTTCACTTCGCCCTTGGCTTCCCCCCGCTCAGCCGCGCATTGCCTGATGCAAAGGCAAGGCAACCACTGAAGAATATGTGATAATATGAACACATAGTGGAAGTGTGTGTATATATATATAGTTACATAATACAATACAATGCAATACAATACAATGCAATGCAATACAACGCAACACAATACAACACAACACAATACAATACAATACAACACAATACAGTACAAGACAACAAAATACAATACAACACAATACAATACAACACAACACAATACAAAACAACACAACACAATACAACACAAAACAATATAATACAACACAATACAATACAACACAATAAAACACAATACAGCACAAGACAATACAATACAATACAATACAACACAATACAATACAACACAACACAATACAACCCAACACAATACAATACAACACAATACAACACAACACAACACAACACAATAAAATACAACGCATCACAATTCAACACAATAAAATGCAATACAATACAACACAATACAATACAACACAACACAATACAATACAATACAACACAATACAATACAATACAACACAATACAATACAACACAATACAATACAACACAATACAATACAATACCATACAACACAATACAATACAATACAACACAATACAATACAACACTATACAATACAACACAATACAATATAATACAATACAATACAATACAACACGATACAATACAACACAATACAATACAATACAACACAATACAATACAATACAACACAATACAATACAATACAATACAACACAGTACAATACAACACGATACAATACAATACAATACAATACAACACGATACAATACAACACAATACAATACAATACAATACAACAAGATACAATACAACACGATACAGTACAATACAATACAACACGATACAATACAACACAATACAAAACAATACAAAACAATACAATACAATAAAATACAACACAATACAATACAACACAATAAAACACAAAACAACACAACACAATACAATACAATACAACAAGATACAGTACAACACGATACAATACAACACAATACAATACAATACAACACAATACAATACAATACAACACTGTACAATACAACACGATACAATACTATACAATACAACACTATACAATACAACACAATACAATATAATACAACACAATACAATACAACACAAGACAATACAATACAATACAACACGATACAACACAACACAATACAATACAGTACAACACAATACAATACAATACAACACAGTACAATACAACACGATACAATACAATACAATACAATACAATACAATACAACACGATACAATACAACACAATACAATACAATACAACACAACACAACAAGATACAATACAACACGATACAGTACAATACAATACAACACGATACAATACAACACAATACAAAACAATACATTACAATAAAATACAACACAATAAAATACAACACAATAAAACACAAAACAACACAATACAATACAATACAATACAACAAGATACAATACAACACGATACAATACAACACAATACAATACAATACAACACAAGACAATACAATACAATACAACACAGTACAATACAACACGATACAATACAATACAATACAACACGATACGATACAATACAATACAATACAATACATCACAATAAAACACAAAACAACACAACACAATACAATACAATACAATACAACAAGATACAATACAACACGATACAATACAACACAATACAATACAACACAACACAATACATTACAATACAATACAATAAACAAATCTGTCGATGATCCAGTTCCATTCTCAGGTTGCACGCTACTGGATTAGTGATCAACGAGGCCTCAATCAGCTGGGTTCAACAAACCGTGTACAGAACAGGGCTAAAAGATAAAGTATTTATGAGACAACCAGGGTATTGTCAAAATCTCTAAAATCCATCTTTTCGGGTTCGACACACCTCGGCAATACGCAACCAACTCAGAACTCATGTTCTCGGCCTGGTGTCTTCAGGTGTCATCATGGCTGCGGTCACAGCGGTTCTGAATGATCCCAAATGGCTGCGAATCTTGGTGAATTCGGGATGAATAGTTGATTTTTAAAAAAAAAACACGCTTTGAGTGGTCGCTTCATGGGCTGAGAAAGAGCTCCAGCGAGACGTGTGGCGGTAAGCAGCAAGGAATGCCGGTGCATTTTCTTCCAACATCGTCCAAACTATCTCAACCATTCCATCGATGGTGCCTGGTTTTCTGCCTGTGCACTTGTGAAACCTATATTATCAAAGGCACTGTCGACCAAAAAGTCGTCGCTTGCTTCTGGGAACTGTGTCAAACTCCGGTCTCATGCTAAGGTGATCATCAAATTGTGAGGACTCTATGAATGTTTTGACACAGTTCCGTTGCAGATTGGAGGTTCTTTACATTGGCAACCCCACAGCAGCTAGATCGCAGTCAAATTCTGTATCTTGACAGGCGTAGCTGACAAAACACAAAACGCGTCCTGTGGGCCGAAACTGTACATTTTTGCTTGGCCCAAACGCCAAACGGTGGTTCCCAAAGTTGGGCCAACATTCAGCAATTTGGTCAGGCCATGGCCATGGTTTTTAGTTTAAGGTCAACAATTTAAGGCACCACCCAGAGGTTTGTGAAACACGACACTTACAGTCTGTTCCAAAGATCAAAGCTACACAATGGTGGACGTTTTCTGGTCACTTCTAGGTACCGAAACGCAGGGTGTTCGAGTGGTCACTGTCGTCACGCCACCTGCCCTGCGCTGGAGTGTCGAGCTACCAGCTACCAGTAGACCATGCGAACAGCCACATCCTTGGAAGGAACATTTGGAGGTTTCCTAAAATAGGGGTACTCCGAAATCATCCATTTTAATGGGATGTTCCACTATAAACCACCCATTCTGGGGACCCCCCATTTGTGGAACCTCCATTTAAAAAATGGAAGAAGATATTTTTCAAATGCTGGATTCTCTACTGGATCTCCTATCAGGAAAACGTTCAACATACTGCTGGTTGGTTTCAACAAAAATCCCTATCCCAGACAGGATGGAAACTAAAAAATGGAAACCACTAATCAGAAATAGGTAGTGAATACTTTAGATTCTTCGGATCTGGGCAACCTACGATTCATTATATTCATTTGCTATTAAAGCCATCTTTTGGTTGGTTTCTCATCAGGAAAATTATTATTGGTGCATAATCATCCCTATCTATTGGAAGACTAAAGTGTACCATTTAGGCACAGCCAGATTGCAACAAAACTATAATCTGGGTTTGTCTGAAGACAGAGTACACCATTCCATCCTATGCTAAGTCTCATCAATATCCCAGGAAATCCCAGATAGGCTCAATAGGCAGACCATCTTGGTGGCTCGTCAGAATCCGATTCACAATAATGTTCCGGAAAACAAAAAAAACATACTGGCACAATGTTCATTCCTAGAAATCGTCCATTCAAGAAAAAAAGAAACATGTTCAAAAAACATCAAAAAACTATATGTCCTATATGCTTCCAATAAATTACCATAAATTACCACAATTTCCCTAGATTTCCTATAGCTTTCACCTTGAAAGTCCGCTGTGTCCATGCCAGGACTCCTTCAGGTCCAACAGTTCCGAACGTCGTTGCAGGGGTATTCGACCCAGGGCATAGAGGAATGTGGCCACAATCTTGATGATCCACAGCTGGATTTCTTTGGGAATGTCATGGTGAATGATGGTTGGTTAATAATGATGCTTAACATTGGTTAACAATGGCTAATGATGATGGTTAATGGTGGTTAGTAATGGTGGTTAGTAATGGTTAATAAATGGTTAATAATGGTTAATACTGGTTAATACCGGGAATGATTACTATCAGTTCTTGGATGTCATTGGATTCTTAGGAGTTACTATTATCGAGTCAATGATTTTGACGATTCACACCTTAGGCAAATATTGCCATAGAAAATGGTGATCATCTATAACCGCCCGATTTTGTAGGAAATAAAGCATGAATTCTATTATTAATTGTTGGGAGTATCGCGGTTCACCTCAGGAATAACCATCAATTAATTTAATTCCTGGAGACACAATAGGCCTGTTGATTTTTGTTGGCAAAAACACACTTGGGTTCTCAAAATTTGGATCACTTCATACAGTTTTGCATGGAAAAAACACCCAGCCAAGCCATGTGGGGTATTCTTCAGCAAGAAATATGTGGACAACAAACAAATCTGGGGGTAAATGTCATAAATCTGAGGGGTTTCACAAACAGTAACTGGTGATTTCACCAACAAAATCGGGACCCACCCTGCTTGTTTGGTCCCCAGGAACCACGCCTGCACCACCGCAAAAATGATGTTCCACAGCCACAGGGTGTAGATCGCAAATGCAATCTCCACGACAGCTTTTAAAATACAAAAGGCAAAGTAAACCTGAGAATCCGTGGGGTCCACGTCGGGTGCCAAGTGTATGTAAGTCGTGGATCTATGTGTCAAATACGAAAGGCTACTTCTCAAAAATCAAAGTGGTTTGGAAACCAATTTCTACCAACAGGGTCTTCAATTTCCTCCAACCAGGCGAGAATCAGAGTTGCTGTGAAAGCCAAAGCGGAAGAGCTCTGGTTATGTTTCACATGGCTTGCTGGAAAATCACCCATTTACCAAAAAACTATATATATATTATTTTATTTATTTATATATATATATGCATATATATATATAGTTAGTTATTTATATATATATATATATCTTTATATATATATATCTTTATATATATAGGGAAGTTTGGATCTGCATCCCGTGATTTTCTTTTGATGTTCAAGTGTGTGTCCATGAAAACCTACTTTTTTGGTGGGATGTTCCATCAATTTACCACCAAGGGGCTGAGACCAGGCTGCGGTTCAAGTGCTTAGCGCCCAATATGCCACTCAGCGGCCCCAAGATGAAGATAGCCAGGGCGAACCAAACCAAGTCCCTTGCCGGTGGATTTTGATTGGGGATTGAAGAATATGGATCTCACCCGCAAAAATTGCTAAGCCGCGAAAATTGGGAGGGAAGCAACGAAAATTGAGATCGATTTCAGAGACAAAAAAGGGGGGAAGTGTGGCTTTTTACCATCCAAAATGTGGGTGTCCAGTATTTTTCACAACAATGCCGGGACCCTGGTCCCTTTGAACTTGGGAACTTAGGATGCATCAAGTCAACCTTACTGGAGGCGATGACAGTTCATTGTTCCTACATTCTGAGACGCCCCTCTCACTGTTTCAAAAATACGGCCTTTTGAAAAGCGATTTCTAAGTGGTCATCAGAAGCCACATCATATTGTATTTACCACCATTGCTCGATGATTTCTATGGCTTCCATCCATGGCTTCCATCCATGGCTTCCATCCATGGCGGCACCTCGTGCTGGCCAGTCCTGCGATGATGTTCAGCAGGGTCGTGGCAAAGTCCAGGACCGAAAAGCAGAGCACCGCGGTTCGGTAGTTGAGCACGACCTGCTCCTGAAATCAGTTCCCCTGTTTGTTAATGTGGGATCCACCCAATAAATAAAACATATTATTAATGGTCTATAATACATATATATATATACATTGTCTATGGGGTTTATGGTAGATATATCTATATTCAATAGGGTTTATGTACTGGGGAGTATGATTTAAACTATAAGAGTAGTGTATTCCCATACCAATTTGTAAACATATGATGTTAACTATAACTTAACCAATCCATCTGTTTATGCATATATATATATATGTATAACCATAATAGAGTAAAACAGTAGTTCGTGCCATAGAAATGTGGTAAAGCAATGCCACAGTCACCATCCCATCAAGCAGGACTGGGTGGAAGAAATCATCCCAGTCGTAGGGCTATACCACAGTCACGTGGGTAAAACAATAATAAACCATGCCCCAGTCATTACCATAAATAGGTGGTATAAACCATTCCCAGTCATGGGTGGTTTATTGTTGTTTTACCCACAGTAGTTCGATTGCTGTTAAAAGGGTTTCCAAGTTGCTGTTAAAACTAGCATTCCCCTATTAAAAAGAAAAAAACATGGCTGTTCAATCTTGGGTTAGCATGAAGGTTTTCTGCCCACCCCGCTGATCCTACAAGCCAACAGGTCCTTTTGTGGATGTTCGTTTACAGATCGTCAGATGGGGATGTGTCAATACCTTTGAGAAACATCAAAATGAGGGAATGAACATCCATTTGCCCCCTGGTAATTTCACATAGTTATGGGAAATTGATAATTTATGTGATTTACCCATTTAAATGATGATTTTCCATAGCTATGTTAAATTACCAGAGGGTAGCCAAGTATGATGTTGTTTAGGGTACCAGGGTTGTGAAGCCAGAGACCCTTGGTATCTGAAGTACAATTTTATACCCATAATATGGGTTCGACTGAAAAAAGGCTACCCCCACACGTTGTTTGATGACTGAATCACTTTTTCTCCATTGAAACTGTCATCAATGGTGGGTGAGTTCTCTCGTTCTCAGGCAAACCAATTTTTTT
>CAMXCT020000302.1:405612-440612 GCA_947184155.2 Cladocopium goreaui | reverse complement strand
AAAGCCCATTGTCCATAACATAGATGTCCTATCCTGTTGTCGACGCATTAAAAAAAACTGGTTACTTAGATTTTCTCCATGCGTTCCGCAGAACACCATAGATGTCCTAGATTTCCCTCCAAAAAAAATCTGCAAGCCATGAAAACCAGCTGAAAGCCAAGACTCCTTCAGCTCCAACAGTTCCGAACGTCGCAAGGCGGATATCCCATCCAAGGTGGACATGAAGGTTGCCACGATTTTGATGATCCACCCCTGGAAATCGAATATTTTTGCCATAGAATTCATGAGGATCAGGAAAATCACAATACGAATTTGTGGAGAAAAACATGGTGCCGGCGCCTGTAAGGTGCCGTGCATTCATGGCCATTTTGGATTAATGGCGACTTAGAAAGGCGAGTGAACGTTGTATCTTGCACGGTGACGTAGCATCAACTAACTGATATACAACGCAAGTGCAAGAACGTTATTGCCCCAACCCACCCCAAGCCAATCAACCCCACCCCAAGTGCATGACATAGGCACAGGAAAAGTACATTAAGTACACAAGTGCAAAGACCTTATTGCCCCAACCCACCCCACCCCAGGACGTGGTAGACAAGTATATAAGCAATGGAGAATAAAGGACACGAATGCACGGCACCTGATAGGCGCCGGCACCAAAAAACAGACCACCTGATTTCTATGATGAAGTGTTGGGAGTTATTGATGTTATTGCTGGTTCACCAAAGAAAATAAGGGAATAAATTAGGAATAAGCAAGAATTGTTACTATATTATAACTACTGGAGATATTCGGCCTGTTGAATTTTTCCCGAGAGCGCCTGCGAAGGGTTCTTCGTAAAAAAGCAGCCGTTGTAATACATCTTCACACCCTCACACCTGCTGATCTACATCTTCACACCCTCACATCTGCTGATGTACATCTTCACACCCTCACATCTGCTAATCTACATCTTCACACCCTCACATCTGCTGATCTACATCTTCACACCCTCACACCTGCAGATCTAGATCTTCACACCCTCACACCTGCAGATCTAGGTCTTCACACCCTCACATCTGCAGATCTACATCTTCACACCCTCACATCTGCTGATCTACATCTTCACACCCTCACATCTGCTGATCTAGATCTTCACACCCTCACATCTGCTGATCTAACATCTTCACACCCTCACACCTGCAGATCTACATCTTCACACCTTCACATCTGCAGATATACATCTTCACACCTTCACACCTGCAGATCTACATCTTCACACCTTCACATCTGCAGATCTACATCTTCACACCCTCACACCTGCAGATCTACATCTTCACACCTTCACATCTGCAGATCTACATCTTCACACCTTCACATCTGCAGATCTTCTCTCGCTCTTCTTTCTATCTCTCTCTTAAGGCGGGGGCGGTGCCGCCGGAGCGCCACGAAACGCAACCCTTTCGCAGGAAATGGACGTTGGACGTCAAAAACTGAAGTAAAATTGCGATTTTACTTGGCCCACCGCAACCCTTTCGCACGAAATGGGCGTTGGACGTCAAAAACTGATGTAAAATTGCGATTTTACTTGGCCCACCGCAACCCTTTCGCACGAAATGGACGTTGGACGTCAAAAACTAATGTAAAATTGCGATTTTACTTGGCCCATCGCAACCCTTTCGCACGAAATGGACGTTGGACGTCAAAAACTGAAGTAAAATTGCGATTTTAGCTAGTCCATCGCAACTCTTTCACACGAAATGGACGTTGGACGTCAAAAACTGAGGTAAAATTGCGATTTTGAAGTGTCAATCGTAACCCTTACACGCGACATGGACATTGGACGTCAAAAACTGCAGTAAAATTGCGATTTTAGCTAGTCCATCGCAACCCTTTCGCACGAAATGGACGTTGGACGTCAAAAACTGAGGTAAAACTCCGATTTTGAGGTGTCAATCGCAACCTTTACACGCGAAATGAGGTTCGATCGCCAAAAACTAAGGTAAAATTGCGATTTCACGGGTCCGGTCTCTGTGTGTGAAAGTGTTTGTGTGTAAAAGCTTCTGTGTGTAAAAGCCTCTGAGCGTGAAAAGTGTTTGAATGTAAAAGCGTCTGTGTGTGTGACAGTTTCTGTGTGTAAAAGTGTCTGTGTGTAAAAGCTTCTCTGTGAAAAAGCGTCTGTGTTTGAAAGCTTCTGTGGGTAAAAGTGTCTGTGTGTAAAAATTTCTGTGTGTAAAAGCGTCTGTGTGTAAAAGCTTCTGTGTGTAAAAGCGTCTGTGTGTGAAGGAGCTGTATGTAAAAGCGTCTGTGTGTAAGAGCTTGTGTGTGTAAAAGCGTCTGTGTGTAAAAGCTTCTGTGTGTAAAAGCGTCTGTGTGTGAAGGAGTCTCTGTGTAAAAGCTTCTGTGTGTAAGTGCCTCTGTGTGTAAAAGCGTCTGTGTGTAAAAGCGTCTGTGTGTGAAAGCGTTTGTGTGTAAAAGCTTCTCTGTGTAAAAGCGTCTGTGTTTGAAAGCTTCTGCGTGTAAAAGCGTCTGTGTGTGAAAGTGTCTGTGTGTAAAAGCCTCTGTGTGTGAAAGTGTTTGTGTGTAAAAGCGTCTGTGTGAAAAAACGTCTGTGTGTAAAAGCCTCTGTCTGTAAAAGCCTCTGTGTGTAAAAGCGTCTGTGTGTAAAAGCCTCTGTGTGTAAAAGCCTCTGTGTGTGTGTGTGTGTAAAGGCATATGCGTGTAAAAGCGTCTGTGTGTAAAAGTGTCTGTGTGTAAAAGCGTCTGTGTGTGAAAGGGTCTGTGTGTAAAAGCGTCTGTGTGTAAAAGCATCTGTGTGTAAAAGCGTCTGTGTGTAAGAGCTTGTGTGTGTAAAAGCTTGTGTGTGTAAAAGCGTCTGTGTGTAAAGGAGTCTGTGTGTAAAAGCTTCTGTGTAAAAGCGTTTGTGTGTAAAAGCGTTTGTGTGTAAAAGCGTTTGTGTGTAAAAGCGTCTGTGTGTAAAAGTCTCTGTGTAAGCGTCTGTGTGTAAAAGCGTCTGTGTGTATAAGCCTCTGTGTGTGAAAGTGTGTGTGTGTGTGTAAAAAAAAAGCGTGTGTGTGTGTAAAAGCTTCTGTGGGTAAAAGTGTCTGTGTGTAAAAGCGTCTGTTTGTAAAAGCGTCTGTGTGTAAAAGCCTCTGTGTGTAAAAGCCTCTGTGTGTAAAAGCGTCTGTGTGTAAAAGCGTCTGTGTGTGAAAGTGTGTGTGTGTGTGTAAAAGCTTCTGTGTGTAAAAGCGTCTGTGTGTGAAGGAGTCTGTGTAAAAGCTTCTGTGTGTAAGTGCCTCTGTGTGTAAAAGCGTCTGTGTGTAAAAGCGTTTGTGTGTAAAAGCGTTTGTGTGTAAAAGCTTCTCTGTGTAAAAGCGTCTGTGTTTGAAAGCTTCTGCGTGTAAAAGCGTCTGTGTGTAAAAGTGTCTGTGTGTAAAAGCCTCTGTGTGTGAAAGTGTTTGTGTGTAAAAGCGTCTGTGTGTAAAAACGTCTGTGTGTAAAAGCCTCTGTCTGTAAAAGCCTCTGTGTGTAAAAGCGTCTGTGTGTAAAAGCCTCTGTGTGTATAAGCCTCTGTGTGTGAAAGTGTGTGTGTGTGTGTAAAAGGAAAGCGTGTGTGTGTGTGTAAAAGCGTCTGTGTGTAAAAGCCTCTGTGTGTAAAAGCCTCTGTGTGTGTGTGTGTAAAGGCATATGCATGTAAAAGCGTCTGTGTGTAAAAGTGTCTGTGTGTAAAAGCGTCTGTGTGTGAAAGTGTCTGCGTGTAAAAGTGTCTGTGTGTAAAAGCGTCTGTGTGTAAAAGTCTCTGTGTGTAAACGCGTCTGTGTGTAAATTGTCTTGATACCACTTGTCTCGCCTGCCTATAATACATCTTTAATATATGGGCTTGTAATATAGTGTCTCAATACTAACAACAAAAGACCCTGCTCCTCTACGCTCTCGGGCCATCCGTCGTCTAGTTCTCTGGGAAAAAAACGCTTCGGTATGTCTGAAACTCACCTCAAAATTTTGGGAGGGTGGGGAACTGTCACTTGAAATAATTGTGGGAGGAAAAACACACCAGAAACTGAGGATCCTCTACCAATCAACCAGTGTGGGGATTTGAGCAAGAGATATGTGGACAACAAACAAATCTGGTGATAAATATGACAAACAAGAAATCTGGTGGTTCGCAAACAATAAATGGTGATTCAGCCAATATCAAAATCGGGACTTCCTCTCCAGCACACAAGACTGGAAATCTGAAATCTACATGTTTTATCTGCAACTGACAATACATGCAGATTCTGCAAAGGTAGATCTGCGTATCTGTCGCGGATCCAATTGATATGATACCTTTTTTCTTGTCCTTTGGGTTGATTCCCCCAGTAGACAAGCATGCAAAAATATGATACCGACCCGGAATACTTGGAACCCTTGCAACACTTGGCACTACCAACCACCAACCAATCCAGCCCCCAGCTTTCAGCCTGCATCACAACAAAAAGGACGTTCCACTGCCACATGGTGTAGAACGCAAATGCAATCTCCACGGCAGCTTTGAAAATACAAAAGGCAAAGTAAACCTGAGAATCCGTGGGGCCCATTGGTCGGGTGCCAAGTGCAAGAATCAAAGCGGTTTGCGAACCAGTTTCTACTGTAGCAAGACTCATCAAAGAATCTGGGTTGCACGCTCTTCAAATTCCATCGCCAAACCAGGCAAAAATCAGAGTTGCTGTGAAAATTGAATTCGCCCTTGGCAAAACCTACAACTTTCTTTGCAAGATCGCCGAAAAACTCTTGAGAAAATAGGTGGGTGTTCCTATTTGTATCCATTTTTCCCATGATTTTCCCATTTGAAAAGAGATTTTCCATTGATATACCAAGAAAACAACCACCGAGAGGCTGATACCAAAGGGCGGTTCAAGGTCTTTGCCCCCAGCATGCCACAGAGTGGCCCCAAGATGAGGACAGCCAGGGACAACCACATCGAGTCCCTTGCCGGTGGATGGGAACGGACTGAACCTGTGGATTTCACCAGAAAACAATTTGGGATTTCAGCAACCCGGATCGATTTCGGGGACAATTGACAATGGAAAACGTGTTGTTTGGTGTCCTATAAATTTTCCCTGAAAAGAATGCTGGGACCCTCCTCGCCCCCACGACCCGGGGAGACTCCTTTGACCTTGGTTTCGGAACTTAAGATGCGTCAAGCCACTCAACCTTACCGCCGCTCATTTACCCACAATTTGAAGAGAAGTGTTGGAAAATGTTGGGATGTGAAGAACAAATAGGGTGGTTTGGCATTGACCCGTTCCAAAATGAGTGAATAATCAAACCAGCTACCAAAAAAAATGTGGTTGAGGTTCCCTCGATTGCTACAAAAATACGGTTTTCTGAAATCATGTTGTATTATCGCCTTTACCACCACTTCTCGATGGTTTCCACATGGCACACCTCATGGTTTCCATCCATTTTGCGGCGCCTCGTGCTGGCCAGCACTGCGATGGCCTTCAGCAGGGTCGTGGCGAAGTCCAGGCCCGAAAAGCAGAGCACCGCGGTTCGGTAGTTGAGCACTACCTGCTCCTGGGAGTGTCAACGCGGGATCCACCCAATGTCATTAACATTATGATATCTTTATTAACGGTGTATAATCAAGGGAAACGTAGCTCAAAAATTTCCGACTTGCGGACGAATGTCCATGGTCAGTCTTGTCATCATGTCAACCACAGAGGCAGCAATAGCAGTTCGCAACTGGGAGTTGTAGAGGAGAGTATAGCAATTCGGAAGCGTGTGAATTCGCGGGTAAAGACATTTTCGGGCGCGAAACCTTGTGTCTTTGAAGGGTATAGAGGGGTCGCGAAAGTAGGGTCTGTTGCGGTTGCGGGCCTCCATCTGGGAAAACAATGCAGGAGACTGTATATAGCGAGAGCCCGAATTTATTCAAAAATGTGCTCCGGGCTGCAATCGCGCGTCACTTTTGGAACATGAGGTCTACAAAATGCGCACGAGACTGTAGCGAGAGCTTGCTTTCACCAAAAAATGCTGAAAACTGAGGTGGGCAGGCTGCAGATTTGTTTGCACGCCAATAATTTCAAGTCCGAAATCGATTCGATGGTGCGTCGAAGCTATGCGGGTTTGCAACCGCCTGTGACGAAACGCACCGGCACGACTGTGCGGAGGAGAGCAGCGCTGATGCTGCGACGCTCGATTGCAGCTGGATGTTGCAAAATGCACTGTGCTGGCCGCGCGGGAAGAAGAATTGGTTTGCAGAAGCAACAGAAGACTGGGACAGGCAGGCAAGGCAGAGCAGAAGCGGGCCAGAGAGGAAGTAGCCCAAATAACAGGCTGCTCAGACCAGAAGTAGCTGAGAGAAGAGGTACCTCAGCGAAGAGGTCACACAGTGAAGAAGTAGCTCAACAAAGAAGTAGCGCACCCACTCATCCATCCATCCACCCACCCACTCACTCGAGCCAGTCAGTCAGTCAGTCAGTCAATCAATCAGCCATTCGTTTCATTCATTCAGTCATTCATTGATTCATGTCATTCGCTTCATTCATTTCATTCATTTCATTCATTTCGTTCATTTCATTAATTTCATTAATTTTCATGCATTTCTTCAGTCAATCAGTCAGTCCGTCAGTCAGTCACTCAGTCAGTCAGCACCAGTTGCTCATTTGTTGATGCACCTCATTGATAATTTATAGATGATTTACCCATTTAAATGATGATTTTCCATAGCTATGTTAAATTACCAGAGGGTAGCCAACTATGGTGCTCACTAGGACACCAGGGTTGTGAAAACAGAGACCCTTAGTATCTGGAGTACAACTTAATGCCCATAATATTGGTTCGACTGGAAAAAAAGGCTACCCCCAAACATTGTTTGATGGTTGAATCACTTTCTCCGTTGAAGTTGTCATCAAATGTGGGTAAAATCTCCCGTTCTCAGACAAAACCGAATTTATCATTTTGTTGGTATTCAAAAAATATGTTCATTACATATCTCCATCAAATATCCATTGGCTATGAATATCCCCATAAGATTGTGAGTCTAATCCCGACCTGTCATGTCAACCCTGGATTAAGAAACTCTAACTATTAATTGCGGGGTTACCCTTAAACAGGTTTCTAAATTACTATTGAAATTGATACCCTTCCCCCTGTTGATGTACTGGGGTTCAGAAAATCTTGGGCTAACATTGTACCTAGATGAATCCAAATATATACAAATACATATTTCCATAACCTGGTTCGGTTTGTTTAATCCCAATGATTCACCACTCTATTTGATAAATATATGCAATAATATAAATAGAATATCCCCAGCTACAGTAGTTATATATTTATGATATATAGTAATATACTTCTTCTAGATTACAAAAGACCAGATTCCATTGGCAGAACCACCCGTCACAAGGCTATCCCCACCTGTACGGTCAGAGGTGGCGCACCCACCAAAACGCCCATCGGTATCTGAGGAGCGCCAACGGGAACGCCTTGCGGGCCGCAACGGACCAAGGGCAATGGAACCTGGGAAACCCTCATGGCCAGGGATACCATACCTATCCATCTACGAGGTCGATGTTTCTATAATGGTATCATTAGTTACTCATTAGTTTCCAACTTTAGCAAATAACGTGGTCTAGATTTTTGCATACATTGATCTACCATTAGGTAAGGCTACTTTGAACTACTGTGGCATGGAAAACAAATGGTAAGGATATGCCAACCTTGGATACCGTTGCATTTGTTTTTTGACTCATTATAATGCGTGCGTGTCTGTCTGTGTGCTTGCATTCATGGCAAAAGATTTAATCATCGAATGATCGGATATTGGGATTTTATCCAGGAGATGATAAGGGCAAAATGAAGAAATGATCTAATGTTTTTCAGTGTCAAAATTTGGTCTCCAGAAAAAATGCATAGCTATACACACATGATATTAGTAATTAAAATCTCATCATAACACAACAATCGTATTGCTGATAATAATGGTAGTACTGTAATGGTAATGATAGTACGGATCACAATAGTGATAGTGGCCATGATACAGTAGTGGCTGACAGGAATGATTACAATAGTGACTACATATCATAGTTACAGCGACTGCAACAAGAGTAAGTGATAATCCTAAATAGCCAGGATAAAGATCATGTCACTTTCACAAAAGTTATCATGTTCATTCCTGGTAGCACTACTACAGCTATTATGATAACTATTATAATGAAATAGTTCATGAAAATGACCTGTGATTGCATCAGTTTTGATATCATTACATACTACTTATTTTACTATCATTGCATACTGTGACCATCACAATAGTAAGATATAAGAGAAGATACTTACAATTATAGATGGAGATTAGTATTATGACGATCGATATTGTTATCGTTGTCATTATTAATGTCATTATCGCTAATACAGCCACTATCATAGCTGTCACTATTACCATTACAGGTAATGATCATGATCATTGATTACATTAGCATTGCTGTCATTACATATGATAACTATCACTGTTAGTGCATACTACGATGACGATGATGATGATTATCATTATTGCCGGTAGTACCGCACAAGGCGGTGGCCGAAGTTTCAAAAATAGGGAACCTATAGGAGAGGTTGGTTGTTGTGAATCACCGATGGCAGAGCGAATCCACTGATGGACTGAAAGGTGGTTGGAGTTGTGTTTTCTGGAGTGGCTACAATGGTTGCAGTCACCTGGTCGGTCACCTCACCTACAACTGCTGGATGTAGCGTGATGTAGTGCAGCTGTAGATGTAGTTGTAGTGTAGTGGAGCTGTAGCTGTGGTGTAGTGTACTTAGTGTAGTGTAGTTGCAGTTGCATTTGTGGTGGAATGAGTGGAGCGTACTGTAATGTAGGGTAGTGTATTGTAGTGTAATCTAGTGTAGTGTAGCGTAAAGTAGCGTAGTTGTAGCTGTAGTTGTAGTTAGTGTAGTGTAGTGTAATGTAGTGTAGTGTAGTGTCCTGTCGTGTCGTGTCGTGTTGTGTGGCGTGGTGCGGTGTAGTGTAGTGCAATTAGTGGAGTGTAGTGTAGTGTAGCGTTGTGTAGTGGTAGTTGCAGTTGCAGTTGTATTTGTTGCTGTAGTTTAGCGTAGCGTAGTGTAGTGTAGTGCACCGTAGTGTAGTGTAATTGAATGTAGTGTATATAGTGGACTGTAGTGTAGTGGAGTGTAGTGTAGCGTAATGTAGTTGTAGTTGTAGTTGTAGTGTATTGTATTGCATTGTAATGTAGTATGATGTAAGTAGTGTAGTGTAATGTAATTAGCGTTAGTGTAATGTAGCGCAGTTGTAGTTGTAGTTGTGGATGTAGTTGTAGTGTAATGTAATGCAATGTAGTGTGGTGTAATTGGCGAAGTGTAGTGTAATGTAGCTGTAGTTGTAGTTGCAGTTGTAGGTGTAGTTGTAGTTGTAGTGTAATTGAGTGTAGTGTAGTGTCGTGTCGTGTCGTGTTGTGTGGTGTAGTGTAGTGTAGTGTAGTGTAGTGCAGCGTAGTGTAGTGTAGCCTAGTGTAGTGTAGTGTAGTGTAATGTAATTAGTGTAGTGTAAGGTAGTTGTAGTTGTAGGTGTAGTTGTAGTTGTAGATGTAGATGTAGTGTAGTGTATTGTGGTGGTTGTAGTTGAAACTGCTACAAAACCTTCACGTTTTGCTCAATTTTGACTAGGGTCACAATCCCTTGCGCCTGCCACACAAAAGGACATCTGAACGTCCAAAAGCGGTCCCAACATGTAGTGCTTTTAACATTTTGACTTGGAAATGTGCTTCCTGCCACACCGGCGTGCACTTTTTCGACATCACAGCGTCCAAAAGTGTTCGGAACATGGTGTGCTTTGTACATTTTGACTTGGAAATTTGCTTCGCGCCCCAACGGCGTGCACTTTTTCGACATCGCAACTTCCAAAAGTGTTCGGAACATGGTGTGCTTTGTACATTTTGACTTGGAAGACCAGCGTGCACTTTTTCGACATGTCAACTTCAAAAAGTGCTCCGAACCTGGTGTGTTTTGTACATTTTGACTTGGAAATTTGCTTCACGCCACAACGGCGTGCACTTTTTCGACATCACAACTTCCAAAAGTGTTCGGAACATTGTGTGCTTTGTGCATTTTGACTTCGAAATGTGCTTCGCGCCACAACGGCGTGCACTTTTTCGACATCTCAACTGCCAAAAGTGGTCCGCACCTGGTGTGTTTTGTACATTTTGACTTGCAAACGTGCTTCGCGCCACAACGGCGTGCAATTTTTCATCTCTCATCTGGCCAGCTGGCTCCGCACCCGCCGCTTTAGCGAGCCTACTTTTCGACCCTCCGGAGCCTCAAATCATTGGAAAAACACAATGTTTCGCGACTTTCCTACCTTTTCGCGCACCTGGATCTTCTTTCTTCTGAGACTTTCTCTTTTTTGATCTTCTTTTTTCTTCTCTTCTCTTCTCTGACTCTTCCCATCTCTGCTTTTTATCTGTCCATATTGTCGGAAGTTTGACTTCTAAACTTCCTTCGATGATGATTATGAACATAATCATCGTCATGATGATGGCGGAGAAACATCAAATTAAGCACAAACCCAATGCAACTTCGGCTCCACCTATGGGCGTACCCTGCACCACTGGGAAGGTTTCGCCCATGGCTTCGCCCCGCTCAGCCGCGCATTGCCTGAAGCAAAGGCAGCCACTGAAGAATATTGGGAGATGAATCCAGATGGGGAAATCCAGAGAAAATGTAGTGAAATATAATGATACAATAATAAAGCCATAATATATATATATATTACAATACAATAATACAATACAACACAATACAATATAATGTTTACCCATATATGATATAGGATATATGGTACAGAATATATAAGTTTTAAAATATAATCCACAATATAGAATATAGAGTATATAGAATATTATATATAATATATACCATATAATATAAAATGTAAAATATATAATGTATAATGTATAAAATATAATGTATACTATGTATACACTATATATTATATGTTATATGATACATAATTTCTACTATACATTATATATTATATGTTTGAAAATATAAAATATAAAATACATAATACAGTACATAATATATAATATATAACATATAACATAAATATTATGATATACAATATAGTGTATATATATAACATAAAACATAATCATATACAATATAATATATAGTTAATGAATAATATATAATATAAAATAATATATAATACAATATAACAATTTTATATATAATAATATATAATATATGATAATGTATAATATATAATATATAATAATATATATAATAGTTAATATACAATATATAATATATATAATATATAATATGAAAGTTATATAATGTATAGTATATAAAATGTAATTTCTATTATATGGATAGTAAATAATATATATGATATAATAAAAAGAGATTAAATGCAATATAAAAAAGATAAAATACAAATGTAATATAATCTGATATAATCTGGCACAAGATAATGTAATATACTATATTATAATGTAATGTAATGCCATGTAATAAAAGGGTATATTATCTTCTATACTACAATGTAATGTTTAAAAAATATAATATAATAAAAAGTAATGTAATGTAATGTAATGTAAGGATGTAATAGAATAGAATGTATATAATTTTTGTATTTTGATTTTGTAAGTGAAAACTATAATACATATAATGGACTATAATACAATGTCAAATAATGTAATAGTATGTAATAAAATATACATTAATTTAAAGTAATATCATATACTATGATATGATACGTTAGGATATGATATGATATAATATAGTTTACTATATATGTTATAATATAATATGATATAATATGATATAATATAATATAATATAAATAAAAATAAATAAATATAATATAATGCAATAATATAATGCAATAATAATGTAATACAATGAAGTATAATATGATATGATTGGGTATGATATAGTATTAAATATGATATGAGTAGATATGATATTTTAGAATTTGCTATCAGATGACGAGATGTTATGACGTAATGTAGTATAATGTAAATTAATCGGATCACATATGACATAATACAAACACCTGGTATTGTCGAAATAGATCCAATAAATACGTATGTGTAATAATAGGCTTACCTATACATTATACATCATGATACATCTATGTCAATGATCCAGTCCGCTCGGGTTGCAAGCTACTGGATTCATCCACCCAATGAGGTCTCAATCAGTTGGCTTTTCAACACACAACAAGCGTCAACGATTCTCAGAAGAAAAGGTGATAGACCAAAACGACAATGGGATTCGTCAAAATTCCCAAAATCAGTCTTTTCGGGTTCAACACAGGCAATACCTCGGCAACCAACTCAGAGTTCAAGTTCTCCGCGGCCTGTTGTCTTCAATCGTCGTCATGGCTGCGGTCACAGCGGTTGTGAATGATCCCAAATGGCTGCGAAGGTTGGCTGCTGCAACACCAGGTCTGTCGCGGCGACAGCGATGTCCCTGACAAATTTCTTGAGTGCTATTTTTACAATTGAAAAACATCAAAGCTCTAGACATTAGCATGTAGCATTTATTATCAGACCTTGAACAGCCATTTCTATTTATATTAACCCATATTAACCCAAAAAAGATGCTGATAAGTCAATCATGACTAGTTAGTTTCGATTCGGATTCTACTTTTCGGCATCTTCATTGTGGTTGCTATACAAATTCATTCCCCAATAGACCCCCTTGGCCGTGTCCCTCTTTTCCTAACTCGCCCGGTCTTTGGCACTTTGGACCACTTCATCCCAGTGCGGGCGGAATGCCTCAGGTTCCCCACAGGTGTCACCCCTTTTACCCTCTGGTAATTTAACATAACTATGGAAAATCACCATTTATAGTGAAATTTCCCATGAAAAATGGTGACTTTCCATAGTTATGTTAGTTTACCAGAGGGTAATGGAAAATCACCATAAGATCCATAAGTCGCTGGAGTTTACTGAACTGCAGGACTCAGCCAAGGGGCGTTGTAAACTCGCGTCCGGTTGTTGGCAAACCACTCATCATCCTGCAAAAGCTTGCCGAATTGTTGGTGGCCAGAAATGGGGGATACTCCAAAATTACTCAAAAATGGCGAAGTTGGTAAACCACTGGATCTGGGCTACAGTACCCCATAACAAACTCACCCCGATGTCCTAGACTTTCAACATACTGGACTTTTTGGGATTAAAAAACGACCTTCGAACCTGGAATCATTGGATTTTTAACTTGGTTTTTATTCAACATATACCAACCATCACAAAAACCCTCGAAAAAAACTAGGGTTCTCCATGTTTTTCCAAGGCCTTCCCCGTTTCGAAACCACCCCGAAACCTGGGACGCGGGTCCCGTTCGCTGTGAAACTGCCGCAGCCAGCGCTCGAAGGCCTCGGTCGCATTCGCATCGCCGGCCGCAACGAAGGCGGCAGCGGGCTCGGCCATGGAGCCGCGCACGAGGTCGTAGAAGGGCCGGTTGCGGGCCTGGATCACCAGTGGTGAGGAGACAAACCATCCGAAAATGGGGAATCGTAAGCCATGTTCATCCATTTTAAGCAGAAATGACATGTTGAACCAGCAAGAAATAGATGTATTTGCTTAGGGGAAAGGTGGATAGATTGGAATGCCAGAATTTGTTACTATCAAATTGTGGTTGGAATGCATTTGCCGTTTGAGCGATTTGGGATGGCACCATTCGCCTCAGCATCCTCGGGGTCAACATCAGCAGCTTCATCGGTTGCCTTGCCGCGGGCGAACACCAAGAAGGTGTGATTCATCTAACTCGACCTAGTTCCATGAGGATATCGTTTTTTTTCAGAAATAACAATGATCATAGTCATGATCATAGTCATGATATGTCATGATAATAGTACTAGACTCACATTTTCATGACCATTATGAAATGACAATAACTCATGTTGTAGTTAATAACAAGCTCCCGTTGCGCCTTGCTGGCTTCCAGTGCTGGAGGCTCCTCGTTTTCCATGTTGGAAGCCAGTGGATCCTCCTGGAAGAATGGCCACCGAAATATGTGTATGTAATGTATGTAATGTATGTATGGTTCCTATATAATATGTATATATTATATATTATATATATCATCATAGTGTATAGATATATATATATAATTGGATATTAGATGTCAGATATTACAAATAGATATAGAGAGAGAGAGAGATCATGTACAACTATACATACATATATATATGTGTGTGTGTGCATAACATATCCTCAGTTCTTATGACATCTTATGCCCCCCTTCTTTTGTTGCCTTCCACGGCCCAAAAAAGGCCTGCATTTCAGCCATGGCTTGTTCCAGCTCGCGCGCCGCAGCCTTGGAGATGATGCTTGAAATGGCTGAACATTTAGATATCATATGTAAAATGTATATCATTATACTCGTGTCATATATATAATATAATATATATAATATATATATATATATTATAATATATATATAATATAATATATATATACATATATAGGCATCATTTTATGGTTCAGATATGTAGATGATATGTATTCACATTTATGTAAAGGAGAACAAGTTGATATATATATATATCATTTACGTATTGCATTTAGAAATTATGGCTTGCTTTATTTGTTTTTCCCCGTAAATTTATTTGTTTTGTCCCCGTATATAGATAAATAAATAAATAAATAGATAGATAGATTGATTGATTGATTGGTTGATTGATTGATAGATTGATAGAATGATAGAATGATAGAATTAGATTCTAAGTAGATTCAACTAGATTCTAAGTAGATTCAATTAGATTCTATTGGATTCAATTAGATTCTATTGGATTCTATTGGATTCTATTAGATTCTACGAGATTCTATTAGATTCTTTAGACTAATAGTAACCCAAAAAGATAGAAAAGTAATTGATTTATCACTCTTTTGGCAGAGCTTTAAGCGTTTCTATCTTTTTGGAGGGTCGGCTTTGAATTTTGGGAAAATTCAGATTGGCCAAACTGATGTTCAATTGATCCCCTTGACAATTATAAAATGAAGATCCCATTTGAGGGTTTCACTTCCTAATAATAAAAACTAGTCAACACTGGGGTGTTTTTTTTTGGGGGGTCCGTCCTTTAAAAACATGTCTTTTAGTTGTTTTAATTAAGGTGTTTGATTCAATATTAGGGGAACCTTCGAAATCCAATTGTTGGAAATATTTTTCTTATATAGATTTTGAAAAGGATTTTTATCGATGTTGAAATCGAACAAAAAAATATATCATTAACGTTTTTAATTCAGTAATATTAGCGAAATCCAATGTTTGGCAATATGTTAATTAGATTTAAAAAGAATTTGATCAATCTTGAAACCGTTGTTTTTATTAAGGCTTTAAATTTAGTATTAGGGGGAAGCTTCGCACCCTAATATTAAATATCCCCTAATACTAAAAGCTCCTCTCCGGGTGTTTTTAGGGGGGTCGTTTAGTATTAGGGAGAAGGGATTATAGATTCAGCTTAAGATTGGGTTCAACGGTTTTTTATCTGGACTTGATCCAATCACCAATCCAGAGGCAATAGAAGGTCTGGTGAACCAAACATCTTCGCAGTTGATGTTATTCTGCGCTTCTTTTCCCATTGGTCCTCCCATTTTACCATCAGAAGTTTCCCTTGTTTTTCCTTCATTTCCTATACCCTCCGGTAACATGGCAATGGGAAATTCTCCAATTCTCCATGTAGTTCGATGACTTTCCCAGCGAACCACGTGCCGCACCTTCGCCTTATCCCTCGTCCACACCGACAGCGACCGCATCTTGGCAGCAATGCCACCTTTGAAAACAATCGACTGGGGTCCTCCCCAACATTTGGAGTCCCAAGTCCACCCCCTTTCGTCCATGGATTGGTGTTGCGAAAGTTTGAAAAGCACGATTTTTACCCTGAAAATCCCTGACATCTAGGGCTCTCCTGTAGACGTTCCCATTCTCCAATTCCCGCCTGAGCGCCGCTCCCGCTGCACCGTCAGCACCACCGGGCGGTTGGCCAAGGCTGCATCAAACTCCTTTTTTCGCACCCAAAAAATGGCCAGGAAAATGGAGGGGAAAATTACTCATATGGTAGTTGAGGACTTGAGTTCTGTAAATTCTTGGGTTGAGCTGATTGAGAGGGATAGTTCGGGGGAATTCGTAAACTGTCGGAGCTTGAATATGACAAAGATGATTGAAAAAACCTAATTCCCAAGGAAAAATAATCTACAAGGCAGGTTTTCCACTTCTACATGAATTCCCTGGAGGGCACATCTCAAAATAGGGGGTACATCCCTATTGCATCCTATTGCAGCTGGTGAAATCCATTTGTTTGCTGCAAAAAAATCGTTAAATATTCCCATCTCATTGGTGTCTATCCCCATTTTGCGGGCGAAGCGAGACTTTCCGCACGACTTGGCACGCTACGATTTCAATCCAGAAACCTGGAAAGTGACACAACCGAAAATGGAACATTCAACTCATGTGTTAAGAAAATGGCCTTGGAAAGAAACATCTTCCGAAATATTTCTTGACGCGCCTCCCATGTCATGTTCCTCGCAGACCTCAGGGAACAAAAAGGCAGTGAAGCCCATCACCAGATATCAGCCATGGTCAGAAACCCATTGGCATACCCTCTGGTAATCTAACGTAGCTATGGAATCTGGCCACCATTTCTGATAGCAAAAATCATCTACAAATTCTACAAACAGGCCATTTTCCACAGCCATCTGAGACTTACCAAAGGGTATCAGGATCTCAGCCAGAAGTTTGTCGAAGCTGTTGGGGTCCCTGAAATTGCGTGGTTTTCTTGACAAAATGACATGGCTAACTGGAAATGCCGGAACTAGCCATGGAGGTTTTATGGGGGAAAAATCATGGTTGATGACACAGGAGGGTAGATTGGTCTTAGGCCCAATGATCTGTGGCTTGACACCTTCCATAGCGTTGGTTTGGGATTGTTGGAGATTTGAACCATTCTTAGCTCCTTCAACAAAAACACGGCTAGTGTTGAAACTGTCATTTGAAACATCAAAAAAAAGTAAAAATATGATGTTCCAATTTGTAAAAAAAAACTGAAACATTAGCATCTTCCATTATTCTCAAATAATCATGACCATCGATGACCATCAATACTAAAAACAGGTACTGAATCACCGTGAATCACTGTTAAACCTCCCATGCGCATATTTTTCCAATATTTCCATAGGTTTCCAGCTGGTCATAGGGTACCCCCATGGGGATCCCCAGGGCCCCCCAGCAGGCCGTTCAGCGAGATCACTTCGTCGCCCGTGGACAGCTCGGAAGTGCTGGAACTGGCCACCTGCTTGCTGGCGGCGCTCCTGCGAGGGGAGATGACGTTTATAGATAGATAGATAGATAGATAAGATAAGATAAGATAAGATAAGATAAGATAAGATAAGATAAGATTAGATAGATAGATAGATAGATAGATTAGATAGATTAGATAGATTAGATAGATTAGATAGATTAGATAGATTAGATAGATTAGATAGATTAGATAGATTAGATAGATTAGATATAGATTAGAAAGATTAGATAGATTAGATAGATTAGATAGATTAGATAGATTAGATAGATTAGATAGATTAGATAGATTAGATAGATTAGATAGATTACATAGATTAGATTTAGATAGATTAGATAGATAGATAGATAGATAGATAGATAGATAGATAGATAGATAGATAGATAGATAGATAGACATATATATATATATATATCATATGTGTATTAGATATGTATATATATATGTTTATATATAAATCAATTTTGATGTTATACTATATTGTATAAAATATCTATGAAATACATATTATTACCTATTTACAGTATTTGTGCCTAGAAAGATAGATCGATTTGATGCATCAAAGATGCGTTTCTTCGTTTGCTTTTGTAACGATCTATTTATAGCCAACAACCATAGAGACTTAACGGAAGAGCACCGACATAAATGAATATGGGTTTACAGTATGGGCCTGCTCACTAGACTATGTTGGATGTAAATAGCTACCTATGAGGCTGTTGAAAAATAGTTTTGACCCATAGAGCCCGCTGGAATGAGGGATGAACATCCACATGTCGACCCCAAGCAGCTCCTGTTGAAGTCAACGGTGCCTTCGTTCAACGTCACCACTTCCTGCTCCTGCGTTTTGGTCGCGTCCTGCCAATGCGGCTAGTCCCTGCACAGCGAAATGGTTGCTGTTTCGCCGCTTGAACTCAAAACCATACCTGTCATCTCATGCAATTTATCATGTTTCTACACTAAATGGATCTAAATGGTTACAGATCGGAATTAAACACACCCTGGGTAGCTGTTGGTCAGGCATTACGAAGAAAGAGCATTCTTAAGATCTGCAAAACCTGCTTTTGCTGGTCAAAATTCCTAATGTTAGTGAAAAACTCATTTTGCTCATGATCACAATTTGCTATCGGAAATCCATGCCCCATTTTTGGTGGGTGGAGTCCACCTTTTTTGCTGGTGAAAATCACCGTGGGAATTCCCACGTCCTCCTCCCCGGGCGTGTAGCCGCCAGCGGCCGCTGCCACGCGCAGCAACGCCAGCTCGGCGTCACGTTGCCGGATCCTGATGGTACCCACAATGGTGAATGGTAAATTTGGGGATGGTGGATCCATGTGGATCCTATTGTTTTACCAATGTTTTACCTATGTTTATTGTTAAGATAGGTCGTATATCATATTTCCGTAATAATGTATGTCGTATATCACGTCATGTCGTATCATATGATTTATTGCATTGTGTCTTATTTCAGATTCTTTACTGTATATGTAATACTAGATACATGGACATAGAGATGCAAATTATGGGGCAGGTCCATCGGTGCTTCCCAAAACCTGAAAATCCACCCCATGTACCGTGAAATCAATGGGTTTGGAGGATGATGTTCCGACTGAAAATGACGAGTTTTGCGTCCCATGTTGTTGAGTTTGTTGCTTATCAGGTGGATATTCGAGACCTATAATATTCCCAGGTGCGACATACTGGTTCTTATAAACAGAATACTCAATCCCAGGGATCGTAAGTCCCAGGCGGCTCATGACAATGTTTGGTTTTAAAATCTTTACACAACAATGTTTGGTCTCACAAAAAGAGGTGCTGTAGATCATTTTGAGATATTCTGAATACCAACCCCTCCAAGTCACTCATTGGTGATTTTTCCTCCGGTTTTTTAGTTGAGCTCAAGTTACTCACCAAGCAAACCATCAGCCAAGCGCAACTGCTGGGCCTGAAGTGCCACAGGTCACATGTGGCACCCCCAAAACAGGGCCAGGGCGTTTCATGGGGAAAATGAGGTTTTAAACCACTTGGAGTTTGGTTTTGTTTCCCACCATGTTCAAGCACGGGAGACAAATATCATCTTGATCATATCGCTTTTTATCATGTTGTATCCCCTTCTATCTTCATGACATTTCATAACTCACTCACTGAAATCATATTCATCAAATCGATTCTATCAGCAAATGATTGATGTTTGATATAAATATCATTAATTGGTATGATATATGATATCTCATATATCATATATTATATATCTATATTATGACTTATAACCCATCATGATATTCGCAGCACACTTCAATCCTGCCTGCAAAGCAGCCATCTTGGCCTCGGATTCGGCCAGGGCCTCCTTCAGCCGTTGCACCTCCAAGGAGAAGACGATCAGAGTGCAACTGGATTCGAGAAAAAAAATATCCTGGACAGTCGAAAAAAACACATAGCTAAGGTATACCTATATACTATATATATATATACACTATAAATAAATATAAATATATATATATATACTATAAATAAATCTAAATATATATATATATATACTATATAAAAAATATTATATATATATATATATGTATATCGGTATGAAAAACAAAAATAATAGACAAAAACAACCCAGCCACAAATCACGTACGCTGCCCTGGTGCCTCCATCTCCGCCTTTCGGGCACGCTTCAAGGCTTCCGGCAGCTGTTGCGCCAAGGCCTGAGATGGATACAAGTTATGGTTGATTATTCATATGATTGTGATAATTATTATTATTATTGTTAATAGTTGATATTAATATTAAATTATAGTATCAAACCATGATTATCATGGTTGATATCATTTAATGCTGATTATAGTTGGTTATTTGAACTATTGTGATGATGATATTATTCTATGATTTGTATGATATATGAATGAAATATGATTTCATAGTATTTCATCTGCGTCTATCAGAAGATAATCTCTGTGTGTGTACCTTGCACTGTGATATAACATGCTCCTTCACTCGCATTGACAAACACACCCAACAGTATGCGTCTTGATATGAATCGGATTGGATGTTTTGTTTGGAAATGATCCTTTAGACCCAGAAGAGAAATCGTTCCCACCTTGAAAACATGTGCCCTCCGGTTATTCAATATAGCCATGGAAACTGCAACATTTACTTGGTTGTTTGTGTTTGAACATAATCACATAGCAAACTGTTATATAGTTTACGATAAGGGTAAATCCCCGTTATATCCCCATTAAATACCCTCATGTTTGATGCTTAAAAGGCCAGTGATCTTTAATTACCATAGGCTACTCTCCAGTAAACTCGAATTCCAATGATATTCCTATGGTTGGTTAAATCCCATATCCCATGAATATCCTATCCCAATATATGTTTAGATCATGGTTCCAGCCATTGGTTCACCCAGGTCGGCCCCCGACCTCAGAGGCTTTGGCGGCATTCTGCAAGAGCTCCGCGCAAGCGCGAGCCTTGAACCGGATGGCCGTTGTTCTTTTTAAGGAACGGAAAGAGAAGTGAAGAAAAACCACAGTATAATCTCATTCTAATCCCATTATAATTGGAAAAATGCTGGTTTTATGAGATAATAAGATTGTAGAATGAGATTGCAAGGGGATTACAATGGGATGAACCAACCAAATTAACCCAGTTTTGCAACCCAACCAACAGTCACTGCTGTCGGCAAGAAGCAACGTTTTAAAACGAGTATCCAACGAAAGTGGTACACTCTGGTAATTTAGTATATAGCCATGGAAAAATAACGGGTTTTTACAGGCAAATCATCTATACAGCCATGTATACCATAGCAAACTGTGAAAAATTACCAGAGGGTAGTACAACAAACACGGTGCCTTGATCTGAACATAGGGATATTAACGGAATGGCAATGGAAGCTTTAACCAGGAGTCTCAATGGCTGATGGTCACCCCATGATGGATATCCAATGGTTTTCGATGCTTCAAAACCAGATTGCCAGACCCCAGACTCAATCAGTCAGTCCTCCCAGTCATTGGGTGGTTTTCCAGCATCCCTAAATGCCGGGACCATTTTAGAAACCATTGGAGCCCTGGTCTCCCGCCTCCTTTTCCGCGTCTTCCTCGGGCAAGTGCAGCATCTCCTGTCATCAAACTGGGCAACGAGACCCGGCGACTTGGAGAGCGCTGAAACCCACTGATATTGGAAAAATGTGTGCATATGTTGTACATATATATATACTATATTATATTATATTATATTATATTATATTATATTTTGATATTATACAATTTATATTTTATATTATATATTATATATTATATATTATATATTATATATTATATATTATGTATTATATATTATATATTATATATTATATATGATATATTATATATGATATATTATGGATTATATATTATACATTATATATTATATATTATATATGATATATTATGTATTATATATTATATATTTTATATTATATATTATATATTATATATTATGTATTATATTATATTATATTATATTATATTTTTATATTATACAATTTATATTTTATATTATATATTATATATTATATATTATATATGATATATTATGTATTATATATTATATATTATATATTATATATTATATATTATGTATTATATTATATTATATTATATCCAATTTTTGGTAGAATGAGGCTACCCCAAGTCACCATTTTTTTGTTTCAATGCTCATGGTATGCCCATCCCAACCAGGCTGATCCTGCTGGTCATGGCCCGTCCTTTCACCAGGTGGACTTTAACTGTAGATGTTTAGCATGTTGGATTTTTTCAAACATCTATATAATTTTTGATGATTTGATGTTCATATATATATATAATTATATATATACGTTCATATTACATATATATATATATAGAGCCGATTGTCATATAATCATAGTTTTGTTTCAATCACATTGTGAATGAACAAACCCGGTCAAGTGAGATCGGGTGAGGTTTAGTGGCTGGTGCTACAAGAGAAAGCAAGGCAAAGCCTGTCAAAAGGGATGGGTCCAGCAAAACGATGCTGCACAACAAAGCTGGCATTGAATAGATGTGATATCTTCGGAATTTGTGTGTATATTTGTGTTTGTTTGCGTTGGCAAATGAATCACTTTACTGCAGCAGGGTCCTCCAGCGTTTGAAGCGGCGTGGCATCCGCGGGGGTACCTGATTTTGGCAGAACCTCCGGGGTGGAACATTCCCAGGTCATGGCGTGGTTCTCTTGGTTAACGGCTCCTAGGTATGGTCAATTTCCATAGTTTTTGGCTATCCAAATCATCCAAGGTAGGACAATCCAAGGGACTTGACTCCTGCCCATCATCCACTTCCAGCATATCTCCAATCTTCCGAAGGAACTGCATGGCTGGGGAAGATTGGGCCCAACCGGGCCTTTTGGATAGTGAAACTTACGTGCGGAGAAGTCTGAGAAAAAATCCAGATTCACCGTGTTTTGGTTTCAACATCGTTAGGAACAGAATGTGCGTATAGACGCAAATATCTACAAATAAATCTAATTATACGAGTTTATATTCTAATGTGTATGCATACATATACATATATATGATCCAAATTGTATTGTGTTTGTTTACGTATATACACCGCCTGAGCTGATTTAATCATTAGGACTTCCGTGACATCGCTTGTCACATCCTTTTCCGAACAAACGAAGAGAGCCAAAGATGCGAAGATCCCACAGCCAAATCTGCTGGTTGGTGAGTGCCTTTGACTAAAAAAATGATTGATGAAAAATATGTCCGAACAGAGGCGATTGTTGCAGCTTTATATACTCTCGAGCCATCTTGCCGCAGAAGCGGCGGGGCGTGCACAGCAGAAGGCGCTCATAAGACTCCCCGACCTTCAGGATGGCGGCTACTGCGGCTGAAAACAGGTGCTAGCAATTTGCATTATTCATTGTGATGTTCAGGCTTCTGTCTCCGGCGGCGTGCCTTCGTGCCACCAGCAGAAGGTCTTAGCCATGCTACCAAAGCAAGAGCGTACAGAGCCAATGCAAGGTGCAGAAGTTGAGACTGAAGGTCTGAGATTGTCGACTTCCGCGGCTGTGCCTCCTGGAACGATGTTGAATCATGTTTGAAGCAAGCTTTCAACACCAAGCTCAAAAGAGATGCTCCAACGCAAGGGCAACCATGATATCCCTAGTTCCAAGCCGGCCGCCGTCAAGGCCGTTTTGCGGCTTCTGCGTGCTGAGTTTCCTTCTGCCAAGTGAGCAGCTCTAGGCAACAACTGCAAGGTGACGCCCTCAATGGCGCCAACATATGCTGGCCTAGTGTTTGCGTTTCTGACTGGTGCAATCACGGTCTTCATCATGTGCGAAAGCAAGCCAAGAAGTTGGCTTCCGAACTGGCTGGCAGTGTATGTGGAAAATGCGGGAGCCATCAGAACAATGGCCGTGCATCGGTCATTTGTTTGTCAGATTGAAAATCGGGTGGGAATGCCATCCCTACAATCATTCCTGGTGCCTATGCCAGAGCATGCTGGCCAATGCTAGTGAAATTTTGCAATATGTTCAGTTTGATTCTTGATTGCCAGAGCGGGAACAGAGATGAAGAAACGCAGAATCTGCAGTGGCCAGTTGATTTTGCTTTGAAGCAGAGCGACAGAACCAAGTTAGACATGATGCGTTTTCCATGCAAGAGAATTGGCCGCAGACCTTGGGACTTCTGAGAGTAAGTGGTCGTTCAAATGTTCTTGCAACCATGAAGCTTCTGAACTCTGAGCGAGTAGTCCATTGAGGCTGCACTTGTAAGAGCTTGATGATCATTTTTTCTTTGCCGTTGTCTCATTCATTCGCGCTACACTCTCTGATGACCTGACCTAAGTAGTGAGTCTCTGCGACGGTTGTTTTTTCTCTTGTTTCCTGTTTTCTCTTGTTTCTTGATTTCGTTCTGCTTTGCCTGAAACCCATGCACAGGTCTCAGCGATTTCTACACGAAATTTGCTTGAATTGGCAGCACCATGCTAGTTGACATGTCCATCTCGCCTGACATAGGTTTTCGATTATTTTGTGTTTTTGAGGTGTTTTGCTGATAGTGAGATTCAGAATGGGAAGTGCAAAGAGCGAAGGTACCAAGCCAAAACTTCACAACCTTGCAGATGTTCGAAATGTCCGAACAGAAGCGATTGTTGCAGCTTTATATAATCTCGAACCATCTTGCCGCAGAAGCGGCGGGGCGTGCACAGCAGAAGGCGCTCATAAGACTCCCCGACCTTCAGGATGGCGGCTACTGCGGCTGAAAACAGGTGCTAGCAATTTGCATTATTCATTGTGATGTTCAGGCTTCTGTCTCCGGCGGCGTGCCTTCGTGCCACCAGCAGAAGGTCTTAGCCATGCTACCAAAGCAAGAGCGTACAGAGCCAATGCAAGGTGCAGAAGTTGAGACTGAAGGTCTGAGATTGTCGACTTCCGCGGCTGTGCCTCCTGGAACGATGTTGAATCATGTTTGAAGCAAGCTTTCAACACCAAGCTCAAAAGAGATGCTCCAACGCAAGGGCAACCATGATATCCCTAGTTCCAAGCCGGCCGCCGTCAAGGCCGTTTTGCGGCTTCTGCGTGCTGAGTTTCCTTCTGCCAAGTGAGCAGCTCTAGGCCACAACTGCAAGGTGACGCCCTCAATGGCGCCAACATATGCTGGCCTAGTGTTTGCGTTTCTGACTGGTGCAATCACGGTCTTCATCATGTGCGAAAGCAAGCCAAGAAGTTGGCTTCCGAACTGGCTGGCAGTGTATGTGGAAAATGCGGGAGCCATCAGAACAATGGCCGTGCATCGGTCATTTGTTTGTCAGATTGAAAATCGGGTGGGAATGCCATCCCTACAATCATTCCTGGTGCCTATGCCAGAGCATGCTGGCCAATGCTAGTGAAATTTTGCAATATGTTCAGTTTGATTCTTGATTGCCAGAGCGGGAACAGAGATGAAGAAACGCAGAATCTGCAGTGGCCAGTTGATTTTGCTTTGAAGCAGAGCGACAGAACCAAGTTAGACATGATGCGTTTTCCATGCAAGAGAATTGGCCGCAGACCTTGGGACTTCTGAGAGTAAGTGGTCGTTCAAATGTTCTTGCAACCATGAAGCTTCTGAACTCTGAGCGAGTAGTCCATTGAGGCTGCACTTGTAAGAGCTTGATGATCATTTTTTCTTTACCGTTGTCTCATTCATTCGCGCTACACTCTCTGATGACCTGACCTAAGTAGTGAGTCTCTGCGACGGTTGTTTTTTCTCTTGTTTCCTGTTTTCTCTTGTTTCTTGATTTCGTTCTGCTTTGCCTGAAACCCATGCACAGGTCTCAGCGATTTCTACACGAAATTTGCTTGAATTGGCAGCACCATGCTAGTTGACATGTCCATCTCGCCTGACATAGGTTTTCGATTATTTTGTGTTTTTGAGGTGTTTTGCTGATAGTGAGATTCAGAATGGGAAGTGCAAAGAGCGAAGGTACCAAGCCAAAACTTCACAACCTTGCAGATGTTCGAAATGTCCGAACAGAAGCGATTGTTGCAGCTTTATATAATCTCGAACCATCTTGCCGCAGAAGGGGCGGGGCGTGCACAGCAGAAGGCGCTCACAAGACTCCCAGGCCTTCAGGATGGCGGCTACTGCGGTTGAAAACAGGTGCTAGCAGTTTGCATTATTCATTGATGAAAAAATGGTTGAAGCAACAAACATGGGTTTTTTAACCAACAAACAGTTGGGATTTTATGAGGCAGTCCATCACTTGGCGTCACGAATTCCGGATTGGGATCATCCCAGTGGGTGCCATGAGGTCGCCACCGATCTCCTCGCACCTTTTTTCATAGCGCCACCTCCCGACGACCGCGCGCCACTGCACAGCGCAAAGTTGTATTGTGTCTTGGGGTCGACCAAAAGTGTACGAAACTGTCAGGATACCATCAGGTTTTACCCAGGAACTGTAGCAATTTCTCCAATCTCCCGGATCTCAGGTCTCAAAACAACTGCATCACACCAGGCCCATGGAAAGACATGGAAAGACTACCCCGATCTCCAAAGTTCTAACGTTGCAGACGGATCCCTGACAGTTCCACGGCGGCCCGCAAGCGGCTTGGGACCCACCCGGCGGCGTTTGCAGGGCTCAGGGGCACCTTCAAATGCGAGGGTCAAGTTGATGATGGGAGGAAATCAAGGGGGAAACAAAATATGAATAACTGGTATGGAAGGGCTTATGACATCTTCTAGAAATTGGAAGGGAGAAATTGGATGATCAAAAGGAGAATCATGATTGGCAACTATAGTATGTAAGGAGACATATTATTCATATAATTGATTTTTTGCGTATCCGGAATATCCAAAATGGCTTATTTCGAAACTCCAATGGATTCTGATAATTTCTAATCCGGAAATCAGCCATTTTGGTGACGTGGTGAAACGGAATGGCCCAAGAATGGGTAGTCAAAATCTATAATATATATATATTATAATGGCTTATATATTGCTTATATATGGCTTATGTGGCTTATATATGGCTTATATATGGCCTATGTTCTGGATGTTGGTGAAATATGGACCTTTTGGGAAAATCACACGATTCGTCGTTTTTATGTTGACTTCACCCTTCTGGACACCAACCAATTCCACCCAACCACCTGCCTTACAATTTCCCAACAATGGACTATCAACAGGAAACTTCCCTGGATTCCCAACCCAAGATCCCACCAAGAAACTGCCAATTTTGCATTCTCTGGGGTTCCAATTGTTGCTGAGCTGTAGAAACCCGGACCCATAGCTGTTACGAATCCACCATTCGTGAGCCTGGATGACATGGCTCCGAGGCTGCGCCATGCGCAGCTTGAGCCTTGCACAAGCCTCGCAGCGCGGCGGTTGGAAACAAGGCCAAACTTCCCGGAAAAAAATGAGAAATGATGCGTTTTCTTCATCTGCAGCCAGTTGTTGGAATATGAGAACTTGTGGGATGATGCTAACGGAAAAACTAAAAACTTGAGGTCTCAGCAACCAAATTCTAGGGATGTAAGAAACAATCAGAGTTGGTCAGCAGCCATGGTGTGACTCGAGTTGGTCAAAATTCAAGACCACTTAGGCGTCCGGTGCTCTGTTGCTAAAGTTCACCATTATTGTTGCAGACTCTAAGTACATATATATATATATATTATATTATATATATGTGTGTGTACATGTACAAATATGTTGTTAAAAAATAGGAGATTTTAAAGTTCTAAAGTTTCAAAATAGATATTTTAAAAAATGCAAATATCAAGATAGAGATAAAGTTAAAGATCAATATCAAGATAAAGATCAAGATAAAGACAAATATAGACATATTCAATGCATATATGTACATCATAAACTGCAAGAAGGATAATGTATAAGGTTTTTAGAGAAGAGAAGAGCGTTATTCTTACAGATTGATATATACATAGTTATATTATACACGTATATTATATACATACATGCAAATACGACAAATGATAAGCTATAAGTCCACCACAATCTCTGACTAGGTCATACAACAACTATCAAAATCTACAAACCCACCATACACCCATAAGATATCCCAGGAGGGTGTCCAACCTTGTTCCGCTTGCTCCAACTTCGACAGAAGCCGCGAGCCACGCGCAAAAAACGCCCTGCGTCGTGGCGACGATCTGGGGAGACAACTGCAATCCGGGTTGCACGTACACCACTCGTACAGCCGCCAGCTGCACATCTTTTTCCCATGCCGACTGGGAAGAGTCGTGCTTGAGAAGAGGTGCTACTACCGAGGGACGCTTTCCCAATCGTTTTTCCCCACCTCATTGTGTGGGTTTCTTGTTTTTCTGCTCTGCACCCGGCCGCTCCTCCTCCTCCGCCGCCGCCTCCGCCTCGCCTCCTCTCCTCTCCTCTTTGTCACACACAACTCTTTCACACACAACATTGTCACACGTAACTCTTTCAGACACAACTCTTTCACATAATTTTCACACACCACTCTTTCAGACACAACTCTTTCATACAGAACTCTTTGACATACAACATTGTCACACACAACTCTTTCACACAACTTTCACACACAACTCTTTCAGACAGAATTTGGCAGGTGACATTGACATTACTTTTGTATGGGCTGGCTCTGGTTGGCAGGCGTGGCGCTTGGCCATAATGCAGCTGAGCTCTTCTTGGCGACGCTTGGGAGTGCCGGGCATGGCTTGGAGTCTTGGAGACAACTGCAAGCAGACCCTCCAAACCTCACATGGTTTGAACATTGGAGGAGCCACGGGATAATTCCCCTCCTCCCAGCCTCTCGCGCTTTCTTTCCACCTGCCCATTTTGAAATGGGATGCTTTGGTTTTGACGAACAAAAACAGGTGTTGAAATGATCTCTGCCTACATCTACCATGGCCAATCAAATGCACATATTTTTTGGCCAAAAATCCTAGTTCTTTTTCTCGTAACTCATCCCGGCACCTGTGCCCAGTGGTCTTCTTCTGCCATGCATTGCTGATTCCTGGGAGTTCGGCCATCAACCATGGTACCCCCAATTGCTGCGTTGCTTCATATTCCCATCAGTTGGACATAAATACCCCGTTTTGGTGGGAGATTTACCCCGAAATTTGGATTGTTGACTGTTGGCGAATGTGTTTTTTTTCCAATGCCATGAAGCTACCATTTGGGAATGATGTTTTTGGCACCCATTGCGATTCATGGTGACTCGGGGGATGGTGTTTGCAGCTTTACCACATTAGCAAACATTGCCCAAAACATCCCAAAACTGTGGTTGGACAGTCTTACCGACCCCGAAGCATCTAGACATCCGAAATTCCGTGAAGTTCCAAGTGGATCAATCCCAATTGCTCGCGAGAATCTCCACGTAAAAGGTGCTTTTTTACCTTACTTTTCTCCATGAAATCCATCAAGTCAAGATGCTAATTTTCCAAGTGAGCTTCCCCTTTTTTTGTGCTTACCCTCTGGTAATTTAACATAGCTATGGAAAATCACCATTTTCAATGGGTAAATCCACAATAAATGGCCATTTTCAATAGCTATGTTAAATTACCAGAGGGTAAATCCCATTGTAAACCCATTGTTTGGCATTCGAAATCCCCATCCTTTGATGGTTCAAATCCCACAAATGAGCCCAGCGACCATCGCTCCAGCAGTCGTTGCCGATGAGCTGCGCGGCTCTGCTCGGCCTGAGCCTTAGAAATCGATCATCAGCCTTGGGGGATTAATAACTGGGGTATAGCCAGTATGGTATATGAAACGTTCAGATAATTAGTGATGATGTTGTCATTGGGGTAATGTTAACTATATGGTTTAGAGCCAGTATGGTATATGAAAAATCTGATCATTAATCACTTGTCACCACAATCTGAATCAATCATCTAGATGATTCTATGATAATCTTGTGACGACTTTGATGAATTCAGATGAAATCCAAAACTGATTTGAGGCCAACCACACTTTATGGATTCAAGGCCAGGAAGTCAATGGTTTCCGCGACAATAACAAACAAATTCATAATTCAACCAAAATCAACAAAAATGACTCTGACAAAATAGAACCATGTACCCAAGTTTGATGCTTTAGAACATCATTGTATTACTACTTGGCGGGGTGGTTCCTGAACTGCTGTGAACGAATCAAATAAGCCAAGTATTAGGTACCCCCACTAACCTTCCCAAAAAAAAGTTCGTCAAAACGTCTGGAAACATGCCATGATAGATGGATATAGATGGGCCTAAGATAGTTTCTGTGGTAGTTCTATGATGATTTCCCGTTGGGAGCCCCAGCTCTCCGTGCAGTGCCTGGGCCCCCAGACCAGGCGTTCCTCCCGGAGCTGCCGCGACATCCCAGCCTCCACCTCCACGTCCAAAAAGGTGCTGCGGAGGATCTGCCAGGACCTGGCGAAATCGAGAGGAAACCAATGGAAACCCCCAAGGGGGTTTTTCGTTTTTTCCGGTTTTTCTCTCATGAAACCGTTAGGTTTTTTTTCCATGAAACCATCTTGAGGATTTCCATATGGAACAATTGGTGAACATCTAGACGCTACCAAGGGGTTGTACCCTTTTTCCCGGGAAACCATAACGGGGTTTTCCATTGAAAAACAGGTTTCAACCGTATGTAACACCCAAAACGAAGAAACATCTGGAAAAATCATTGGAAAAAATCACCAGCAGATTGGATTTCACCATGAAGCCTCCATGAAGAGCTACGAGTTGTTTGTGATGCGTGGCTACACTCAAAAAAATCAGGTTTCTTTTTACTGAGACTACAACCATGAAGAAGTGTCTCCAACAAAAATATAGAGTCGAGGCTAGAGCATGGAACTGGGATCCGGATTTGTGTGGTCCAAACAATTGTGGTTGAATCCTGATGCTGGCCGCATCACTTCTCGAGTCTCCAAGTCCTTAAAGTAGCAATGGTTCCATCCCATGTTTGTCCAGTGAAGCCCTACTTGTTCGCCTTTCTTGCCTGGTTGTAATCGCAGAAATTGCCATCTGTACCAGTGAAATCCCTATTTAAAACCACCAAATCGTAATTCTACCCACTGAAATCAACTGAAATCCCATCTTCTCCCAGATTTAGCGATTAGAATCCAACTATTACTGGTTAAGTATTTTACATATCATATCCCCAGTACCCCTATGCTGTTGGCTAAGTATCCATCATTTTCCCATCCGCAGAGCCTCTCTTCACTCGACGACGGAGGCCCCGCCCGTTCGGTGGCGCGCAAGGCCTTTCCGAAGTTCAACAACAAACCATGAAAGAAACTATGGTTCTGAAAAGTTTATCCCTCAAAACCAGAGGTTTATCATGTTCATCATGTTTGTCCACTTGATGAACTGTTTAAGAGTCAGTTTTCAGGTGCATGTTTCATTAAATAGTATAATGAAAAATGCTATATATGCGACCCAAACTGACATATCAAATATATTAAGTCTCTACAATTCTACAGCAACTGTTTTCAAGTCACCTGGTCCTTGAGTATCACTTCGGATCACCATAAAACAGTGGGTGATGAACATTACAATCATAAGGCAACATGATGCATCCAAGCATCGACCACACAAATCCCGTGGCCATTGCGGAAATAGCTCGTGAAAATGATCACCAAGAACACATGGGGTATCTCCAAATCTACGGAGTGATATGACTGGAAACTTGGTTGGAAACTGAGGTGTTTGCCACGGTGTTTGCATTTTTTCCATCAAAACCTCAGGGTTCCAGCAAATTGTAAAACCACTTCTGGGATCGATTTTATGCATCGATTCCTACTCTTGGTGGATTGGTCGTACAGTTCCATCCTATGTTAACCTAGCCCGGCCGCCAAGTTTCAACAGGAATTCATCGAGACTTTGGGACTTAGTTGGTCTTCTGTTGCTCTCTTGGTCAACCTCGAATACTGAAATGTCATTTCAACTCGGCGCAACGAAGACCGGATGAAATGCGAGCCTCTCGCGCAGTGTGCAAACGCCTCGGGCTGCCATTGGCAAACCCCCATCAGAAATCGTGGTGACTTTATGAAATACCAAGAAATATGGTAACCCCTCAAAAGAAAAAAACATTTGTAATAATAATGATAATTGGCAATAATAATAACTAGAATTTGCCACCAAGTCACAACAAATTAGGATGATTCTCGGATTCTCCTGTTTTGCATCCTTTTGTGGGTTGCCGTTCATGTCAACGCCGCATCAACCAGGAGGTCTTTCCTGGAATTTAACCCGTGCAGCTGCCTCCAAGCATGAAGGCCGCGACGAAGACTCACCTCGGCTGTGTAAATGGGTTCCTACAGCTGTGACTGGGGTTGCAACTACCACAAGTTAGAGCTGTGTAGGCAGAGATGTGTGACTATCTCGCGAAATGTTTCCAAATAACAAAAAAATGTAACAATGAAAATGAAAATAGTTGTGGTAGTAGGAGTAGTACTGGGCAGGAGCAGTAGGAGGAGTAGGAAAAATAGGAGTAGTAGGGGTAGTCGTAGGAACAGGAAAATTGGTATTACTAGCCAAAAAAAAGTACAATAGTACAAGTAATCTAGTACTATTAGCAGTCTCGTAGAAATAGTATTGCAAATATCACTAGTATTGCTACTAGTACTAATATTGCTAGTAGTACAAGTAATACAAGTAGTAGTAGGAGTAGCAGCCGGAGTAGCAGGAGCAGTAGCAGTAGTAGCAGTAGCAATAGCAGTAGCAGCAATAGTAGCAGCAGTAATACCAGCAGTAGTAGCAGCAGTAATAGCAGCAGTAGTAGCAGCTAGCAGCAGCAGCGGTAGCAGTACTAGTAGCAGCAGCAGCAGCGGTAGAAGTGGTAGCAGTGGTCGAAGTGTTGTAGTAGCAGTGTTGTAGTAGTATTGTAGTTGTAGTTGTAGTTGTAGTAGCAGTAGTTGTAGTAGTAGTAGCAGTAGTAGTAGTATTAGTAGTAGTAGTAGAAGCAGCAGCAGCAGCAGTAGTAGTAGTAGCAGTAGTAGTAGTAGTAGCAGTAGTAGTAGTAGTAGTCATCGTCGTAGCAGTGGTGGTGGCAGTGGTAGTGGTAGTGGTAGTGGTAGTGGTAGTGGTAGTGGTAGTGGTAGTGGTAGTAGTAGTACTAGTACTAGTACTAGTACTAGTACTAGTACTAGTACTAGCAGTAGTACTAGTAGTAGTACTAGCAGTAGTACTAGTAGTAGTACTAGTAGCAGTAGTACTAGTAGTAGTACTAGTAGTAGTAGTACTAGTAGTAGTACTAGTAGTAGTACTAGTAGTAGTACTAGTAGTAGTACTAGTAATAGTACTAGTAGTAGTACTAGTAGTAGTACTAGTAGTAGTACTAGTAGTAGTACTAGTAGTAGTACTAGTAGTAGTACTAGTAGTAGTACTAGTAGTAGTACTAGTAGTAGTACTAGTAGTAGTACTAGTAGTAGTACTAGTAGTAGTACTAGTAGTAGTACTAGTAGTACTAGTAGTCGTACTAGTAGTAGTCTAGTAGTCGTACTAGTAGTACTAGTACTACTAGTAGTACATACTAGTAGTACTAGTAGTTAGTACTAGTAGTACTAGTAGTAGTACTAGTAGTAGTACTAGTAGTAGTACTAGTAGTAGTACTAGTAGTAGTACTAGTAGTAGTACTAGTAGTAGCACTAGTAGTAGTACTAGTAGTAGTAGTAGTAGTAGTAGTAGTAGTACTAGTAGTAGTACTAGTAGTAGTAGTAGTAGTAGTAGTAGTTGTTGTTGTTGTTGTTGTTGTCGTCGTCGTAGCAATTGTTGTAGTAGCAATTTTAGCAGTAGTAATAGTGGTAGTAATAATAGTAGTAATAGCAATATAGTAATAGCAATATAGTAATAGCAATAATATTAGTAAAACTAGTAATACTAGTAATACTAGCAATACTAGTGATACTAGTAATAAGGTAGTAGCAGTAGAAATAGCACTAATACTAGCGCTAATGCTAGCATTACTGCTAGCCCTAAAGGAGCACTAGTACTAGCACTACGTAGTGCAGCTGTAAACACAGAAACAAATAGACAAGAAATGAACATGTAAATAAGTAAACAGGTAAAAAAGTAAACGAAAAGGATTACCAAGCAAATGACCAAAAATAAAATAGATAAAACCGTAATAATCAAGCTCATCCTAAAAGAATAATCATAGTCATCATCATTATCATCCTCATCATCATCACCATCATCGAAATCAAAACTAGCTGCTACTATTTTACCCCAACCCCATCCTGCAATGGTCTTCGCCTGGTTGGTGGCCACGAAAGTCGGGCTGCTCAGGGGCTGTGCCACCCAGCGCTGGAGACGAAATCTGCGCGGAGGGGGGGGATGCTTCTAGTTGGGAGGTCGATGGCCACGGTGGCTACGGGGAAGGTCAAGGCTGGGGGTGAAACTTTTTCCACTTTTGAAGATGTTGGCGCCAAACCCCACCTTCGACCATAACCCACAAGATCTCTCCTCGTCTACTATCTAAATCAAACATATGTTTTGGAAATTGCATGTCAATGTGACGATTCTCGCCCGCGGTTTGGCTCGGCATGTTTCTTTAGAAGGGCCTGAAAGGCCGCGTACAGCCACAAATGATTATCAAAAATGGTGACTCCTGCTGCTGGGGATACGACCGAAGCTTGTTTTGGTGTTTGTTTGATGATTTTTTGATGATCTTTGATACTTTTTGATCTTTGAAAGTCTTTGTCCCAAAGGTGCATGGCTGAGATCGCTTGGTAAGTCATTGCCCAAACCAATTGGGATGGGATACCCGGCCCAAAAACTTGTCATTTCAGGTGGAGTCGTGGAATCCTGATACAATTTACAAGAAGACATGGCGGTAGTTGGAAATTAGATAAACTGTCAATATGTTCTCAATTTTTCTCCCAGATTCCAACTATCATCATGGATTCAAATGGATTTCAATGGCTTCTTGCTGGATTACAGTAAATCCATAAGTCAAATGGATTACAGTAAATGGATTAACTGCAACAGTCAGTCGCCTGAAGAAAACGAATAAATAGTCACAAAACTGCTACAATGTGGTAAACCGAATGCCATAAACCTACCATTGGGGATAATAATTACCACCCATTTTGATGAGATCAGGGATGGCTTACTAGTGGCGTTACCACATGACTCATGTTTTCTTAACCATCCACAACTACAAATAAGACCAGCATTCATGGGTATTGACATGTATTGACCAGTCTAAAGTATTAAAACCTCTGGTGACTTGGTGGGCATCTTCCATGACTTTAGAAACCGCCCGCCTCACGGCCAGGTG